>NJDD01010775.1:9900-23076 GCA_002245505.1 Calephelis nemesis
CCCCCGCAAAATTTATCTATGTTTGTCATATTGAATCCTCTTTAAAAGAAGTTTCATTGTTTTATAGGATAAATTGATTTTTTCATGTTAGCACCGTAATCTACCGGTACAGAGGGAAGAATACCCTAGTTGTGTTGTAAGAGTGTAAGTTTTGTATTTTATTTAGAACCATGTAAGTAACCAAGCTTTTTAGCATCGAGTCTTACAATACTTACAAGCATAATTTGCAATTTCTTCTGTCCTTAGTTATTGTGTGACTTTGCTAACAGAATACGTTTCCTCCAAAACCAAATACAAATAACAGGGTTAACACAGAAGTTTGAGCAAATCAGCATTTTTTCATTTCAGCTTTAATGGTAGTCTAAACTAGGGATGAAACGATACGAGTAAATCCAACTAGGTACTCGATACTTTTCTCCGATAGCAGTTCATATAGTTAGTTCATAGTATCGATAGTTTGAAATGAAGTATCGAGTAGGTATCGGTTAGAAGTACCTACACATATCAGTAAATGTTATGATTTACGGTAAATAAAATAATAGATGTTCATCTTTTAATTTTGATAAAAACGTTTGTCGTAAAATAAAGTTTCTGAACGTATAACGTAACGTACAAACCCGCGTCACTCATGGTCGGAAGTAACTCAAAAATTATTATTTGATGTTAGAATATTATTAGTACTTTTCAATAAAGATACTCGTTACAGTTTTCACTCAAAATTTTCCAAAAACGATACGATAATAGTAAGTATCGATACTTTTTTACCGAATATCAATATTTGACGACCGACACCAATATCGAGTATAAGTATCGATACCCCAGTGGTGTCGTTTCATCCCTAATCTAAACTCGTAATTTTTTAAGCGGTAGCACAGGCTAATAATAAGTAAACCTTAATGATATAAGGTCTGGCCATTCGAAAAAAACATCGAATCTTTAGCTTAAAGAGAATCAACAGATAAAGTAAGTTTTTATCATATTGATATATTAATACGTTCATGTAAGCTATTCTTATCTTAAAAAATGTTGATTTGGTTTTTTACCTTAAAAACTTGAATCCATCTTATCGATAAAAGCGAAGGTATTTTATTCGTAAGACAAATTCATCTCATTTATCTCGAGAGCTTAAGGAAACAAACAGATAATCCTAATGCTAGAAGGGAATTAGGTAAAAGGTTTTGCCTGTTTCTGTATGGAAATAGTGATAGATGAAGATCTACTTACATGTTCACTCTCTTGTCACTTACACTTCATTACATTTTTTCATCCATAGTCCATACTTATATTATGAATGTGAATGTGTGTTCTACTTTCACATCGTAACAGAGATGTTTTATAGTGTGATTCTTATCTCTAGAGATAGGACTAAGTGTCATAGGTTTTTTCTCGAAATCTAAATGGCATTTCGCGGAAGATGTAAAAAACTTTTAGACGAGATGATTTTAAACTACCTACATTTTTTTCGACGAGGGTTTGTTGAAAAGCTAAATTTTAATGTTATCATTTGACATAAGTTTAAAAAATTATACATTAGTCGTTGTAGTTTAACTAAAAGCAACAAAATTTAAACACAGATTATTTATTGACTCATGGCATAATATTTCATTCAGATTTCAGACAAAGGAAGGAAATTAAATTTTAATGTGAAAAATATTCACCAAATATCAAAAACGTAATCTAGTAAATCTGAGGCGGTAACTGAATAATTTACGTCAAGATCTATTTCACAGATTTTTTTATTTAACCTAAAAAAAGAAGATAATTCGTTCGAGGGCCCGACGGACGACTAGGACTGATAAAAGTTTGACTGTGCATATGTATGTGTGTTAGTGTCGGTCTGTGGCATCGTAACTTTTAAACGGATGGAACCATTACGAATGCGTTTTTTTTGTTTAAAAGCTAATGAAGTCAAGATGGTTCTCAGTTATGTTACGTTTTTATTTTTAGGGGTTCTTATATTTTGTAAATATTAGTATTGTTTATGTAAGTTGATTTTGCCGTCATTAAAGAACTGATTTTCCAAAGTACTTTAGAGGTGGTCTCATTGCCAACAAGTCTTGATCTGATGATAGAATCCCAGGGACTTCAAGAAAAATACTTGATTTAATTGTGACCTTAGCTACGTTAAATTGAAATCGAAGTCCCTTTTACTGTCTTTCTATTATTTGATTAATTCTTTTTTCGACTAATAATCTCCACTAAAAGGAATCAATAACTAAAACAATACATTTGGTTTTCATATCCCAAAATTTCAAAGATTTTTTTTTATTGTAACATTGATACTGTCTAATTAATAAACAAAGACTAATGTAAAAGAAAATCAGGTTAGTATTACAGTTTGTATCTCAGTCAAATAAAGATTATATTACGAGGTTGAACCTTGGAGTGCTTAAATCTCTGTTAGTTAATAAGAAGTTTAAAGTTGAAACTCAGGCTTCCAAATATAGTACATTGCCAATCTGAGACACGGATAGCCTTACACATTTTCTTTTCGTCAAACCTGAATACGAAATAAAGGCGACAAGAAACTGGTAAAAATTTTCATGGATCGAGATAGCTTAAAACTTTCTCAATTTCCTGCTAAAACTGCAGAAAGTACGAAAGTACGAAGATTCAAAAACACTGACCCGAGAAATTGGATGGATATTTTAAGCCTTATTTAAGAACCATATTAAGTTTTTGAGTAAGTTACTTTATGATCGTGACATTAGTACCTAAATTGAAGGTCTTACTGCAAAAACTTGTATCAATAACACGAATACATCACATAAGTATGGAATATAAATATGCAAATATAATAAACAACCTTACCTAAAAAAAAATATACATCATTGTTTAAATGAAAATGGTATCATATAGTTACAACTAAGTATAAGAAAAAAGGTAAAAATCACAGCCTGTCACTTCAATTTTATGTACGAGTACATAGATATATTGTGTTGTTTATTTTAATAACACGTTATTTTTTGTACATTTTAGGCTAGATTTTTTTTAATATATAAAATTGGAAAGCAAACAAGCAGACGGATTTCCTGATGGTAAGAAATTCCCGCCGCCTAGAGACACCAAAGGTGGTAATGGTGCGTTGCCAACCAGAGGCTGGGATGTTAGTCCTCAAGCAAAAGTAAGTTAACCGGCTACCTTACCCTATGCTGGCCTATGACGGCAAGCCTATGCTCGCCTTTTACGAGCTGTCTGGCACAGGAAGACGTCAGGCGTCGTCGTCAGCGAAGAATGGTAACATTTTTTATTGAAGAGTTATGTCTCATTTTAGTTATTAGTAGGCTGTTTTTATTTATAATGTAGCTGATGTTTGAAATAGAAGCTATAAGTGCATGTAGGTGTATAAAGTTTGTTAAAATTGGCTACATCGGGTTTAGCCATCAAAGCGTAACAGACAGACAATCAGATTTTTTATTGAATTGGAAGGAAAACAAGCTGACGGATTTCTTGAAGGTAAAAAAGAAATGTTTGAAAAAGTGAAGAAGTGAAACTTATTTATGACGTTATTTTTCAAAAAATAATTTACTATATGCAACTTTATAGAAATTGGTTAAATAAAGTTTATTGCCCATTCCTACTCCGCTGGAGAAAGTATACTTCGAAACACGCGTGGTAGGGATAAGAACAAAGATGGCGCGTAACGGAAAAATGTGACGCGTAACGAAAAAATGTTACACAAATTTTTTTTTCAACCCCGATAAAGAAGTTTCACTTCAATAAAAGACACCTAAGATGGTAATGGTGCGTTGCCAACCTGAGTCAGGGATGTTAGGTCACGAGCAAAAGTAAGTTTTTTGAATTTATGTATAAGTTTAACTTTAGTAAGGAGTGTGTTATATCGGCTAATAGCTTCATTAAAATATTAAACTACTGGTATGATGTTAAGTGATCGGCTTGTAGATCAAATTTTAGTAGTGTAGTGGGTAAAACCCATTCTTTTTAAAATCCTATAACTTGATTTTAAATTGAAGATGATTTTCATCCTTGTAGTAATTTTTTTTAATTTTAATTTAAAATAATAATAACAAAATTAAATTTTATTTATCAAAACTTAATGCTTTGTGTTCGGTTTTTACTACTTTTTTCTTATATTTGATTTAATTTAAAAAAAATCATTTAAAAAGCGACCATTTACACTTTGCGAATGTGTATGTTGCATGAATTAAAAATGAATTATGTGTTGTATTTTTTGTGTGTTTGTTATATACAAACAGAAACGCGTGCAAAAACTAAATTTTAATAGAAAACTCAATAAACAATAACAACTTGAAGCATAAAAACCATATTATTTAACATCCATTATTGTAATTACTGAACATTGTAGACTGTGATTTTACAAAAAGACCAAGCACGTAATAACACATTAAGGAAATAAAAATGATAGCTTTAAATTGACTTGACAAGACTATGATTATATATCTTTTGCGAAACAAAGAATAAGATATTTGTTGAATTTAATATCAACCATGAATTGAATTTGGAAAAAAAAAACTTAACTCTCCTATTCACGAAAAGATCAATATATGCATAACCAAAAGCATCCACGACTAGCCGAAGACACAAAGTCCCACATTGTGATGGATGGCAAACCTATTGTCTACCAGGCACATATCCAATCCCGGGCAAAGTAATTTTTATAGAAGAAAATAGAAAATACCCACATGCCGGAACCCAGAAACTTAAGGAGCTATGTGTCACTGGATCGCTAGACCACAGATACGAACAATGAAATTATCTTATATTTAAACGATAACAAAAATATAAGGATCAGTTTATAAAGTATTGGTTTGTAAGTATATAAGAGGTAATCTTCAAGATAACTCTAAAAATGGAGCAAAAGCTTTAGTGATTAGATATGATATGATAGAAATAGTGTGTTTGCAAAGTCCGGTGAAGTTGAAAAAACCGCGAGGCTACCAACATATTAGCCATTCAAAAAATTATTTACAAAATATGAGCAGACAGCCTATGTAGAATAGAATAAAATGGAATATAATATATTTTTATACACATTCACCTTACAAGAGGCACTTGTGTCGAGTCTATATACTCGTAATACTAAAACTACCACCGGAACGGAACGCGGCCACACACTGAGAAGATCCAGCAAGATACTCAGCGGGCTGTCTTTTTTCCCCTTATTCTCTAAAAAATTATTAGTGTTACGTCACATATCGTTACTAGTGAGAGATTGTTATGAGGAGCAATTAATCCCAAGCACTCTTATCCGACAGATATTCAGCAACGGTATAGTAAACTTTTTTATAAAATTTCACTTTGACAGATTTTTTTAAATTTATTTCATTATTGGTCTCTGTGGTCGAGCGGTCCAGGTGTCGGACTTGACTGCATGAGGTCTCGGGTTCGAATCCCGGGTCGGCCAACAAAAAGAAAATTGGATTTTTCCAATTTTCTAATAAAAAAAAATGTTGTTCGGGATTGGAAACGTGCCCGGTTGACGATAGGCTTGCCACCTATCACATTGTGGGATTTAGTATCTTCGGCTAGTCGTGGGTGCCCTGTTTGTGCCTCTGCCTACCTCTTCGGGAATATGGGCGTGAAGATACTTTTTTTTTATTTCATTAAGACTTGCCATTGCAAGTATTTCATAAAATCGGGAATTTTATCGTAAAAGCGTATACATTGGCCCGTGAAAGAATGACTAACTCCGTGGAGACGGGACACATGCCCAGCAATATTGTTTTTATTCCTCGTATTTACATTACGTGTGTTTGCAATTTCCATTGCGATCATGACTGGGTGGTAGAGTTTTAAAGCAGCTAGCAAGGGTCAATAAATTTAAGAGACAAAAAAGGCTTATAGACACCAAAAATATTACAGTTACGTCGCTGACCTGAAGCGAGAACGATAACCTATTGTGGTAGTCTACCGGCTACCCTACCCTCCGGACCGGAACATGACAAAGTTAGTACGACGGCAAGCATAGGAAAGGCGGTGGATACCTACCCGGGAAGGTTGCAAAGCACTCTACCATCTGTGTTCTAGTTGATACTGACCTATGTTAACCTCTCGCCTTTAACGAGCTGCCTGGAAAAGAGACAGGTGGTCTTTCTTAGTCAGCGGGCCCGGAGCAACATGGGGTGCAACAATAATTTCACCATATCCTTGCTGCTTTCAACTACATAATCGTCTGTATTGCATTTAAATCTGCATTTTCTACCACTTAAATAGTTTAAGCACCTAGACCGACTTCTTTTATATATGTAAAGAGAATTATAATTCTCTTTCGAATTCTTGCCATTCAAATTGAGAAAAAGAATAAATTATGGTTTAAGGATTCTTAATAAAGAAACAGACACCATAGCTAATAACATTAAATGCCGTTTCTTTTTTTTTACAGAGAAACTCAATTGTGTTTTATTGTCGGTATCGAATAAGTCACAACATATCATAAAAAACCTTATATATATCTTCTATGTAGAGTTCATTCTTTAAAATATTTATTTAAATTTGTTTTCCTGGTAGTAAGAAGTACACATCATCTATAGACTATATTAATGTTAATGGAACTGGATTTACTTGAGTTAAGTGTGCTTACTTAGCCTCTAGTATAATTCAACAGAACATGCTTTTTCTACTCAGAAAACGACAATAGACAATGCTGACTTTATTCCAACAGGAAAAGATAAAGCGACATCAAATAGCAATCTGGTCGCAATATTTATTATATGTTATAGTATATTTGACTCGTTTTGGTTTCGAATTATTTTCCAAAGCCCAGGAAATATTGACAAGTAAGAAAAGAGAAAACCTAGTAAAAACACTATTTCAACTTTAGCAGACAAAGCTATTCCGGTAAAACGAAGTTTACCAGGGCAGCTAGTAAATATTCTGGGATTTCTGTCCATTTTTAACACTTATTATTAAAATAAATGTTCGTCGGTAGCTTTATTTTGAAGAGATATCTGACGTTATACAAAAATTTTAGCTAGCAGGGGTAGCAGGAAGCAAATATAAGAATTTGATGAATTTTTTTTTTTTTTAAGTAGCTGGAAACTTTTCTTGTTAATGCGAATAACGATGTCTTAAAAATAATGAATTACCTTCTGATTTTTTTCCTTCTAAATCATTTAACGCAAAGTCCTACAAATTGCAATCATTTTGGTTCTACTTTCAAGAGCTGTAGTAATATCTTGAAATAAATACTTTAAAACTGAACCTTTGTGAATTGCTTCATTTTATTGAAACGTCTAACCATTTTCTAGGCGACAATTCTCTATTGTGGACATCTTTTTAAAATGAGGCTGCTTACGAAAAGTTTGCTTGTTCGTAAAAAAATGTAAAAATGATCCCGAGACCCCGGACTATAATGCCCAGGTGCGACCTAAAAAACTTTTATATAGCGTAAATATAGTTTTAGGAAACATTCCAATTTCAGCTTCAACATATAGCAAGTTAGTTTTTTTGGTTTTATCATTAGCACCGGGAAATGTTTTACGTTTCCAGTAACATATCGTTCACTTTTTTCCGGGAAATTCCTGTATACACTTTTAGGGTTGCAAAAGAACTGAGCCTCTATAGATTCGACAAATCTTTTTGTCCCTGCTTTTGTATATCATAACCACTTTATTACAGAAATATTATGATTTGTTTTGTGTATTTTATATACAAAAGTAATACTTAATTTAAAAAAAATACATGTACAAAAACCCCGATAAAACCTATGTGTACATTAGGCAAGAATTACCCAGATTACATCAGCTTTCGAACAAACAATTCGCTTCGAAATTGGTCCATCCGTTTAAAAGTTATCACAGACCCACACGTCAAACTTATAACACCCCTCTTTTTCCATCTGGCGTTAAAAATAGTAGTAAAAATGGACACTCCAAACACTTGGAACTTTTTTTTATTAAACTTGTACATGCTGGGTACTTGAGGGTAGGTCTAAAAAAATAGCCAAGTGCGAGTCGGACTTGCGCGTAAAGAGTTATTTTATAATACGAAATTTCTTGTAGTTTGTTATAACATTGTAAACATTTTGTTTGTAAATAGTTTAAAATTTGTTTAAAGGTTAAAGTTTAAATTGTGTTTGTTAAGAACCTATTACCGATTTCTTTTAACAAAATAATGGTTCAGGACTTACGCATAAAGTTAATATTTATGAAATTATACGTTTTCTACATACTTGAGTTGATTGAATGAAAGGTAAATTATGGTTTACGATTTATGACGTATTAAAAACTCATTTAAACCAATTTCCGGTGGAAGTTTATATGGCATTACCAAGACCCTTATATTTTTTAGTATTACCAAATTCCTACTTCACAAGTTGCAGGAAGTGTTGAAGAATGGAGTGGGTGGAGAACAAAACTCTTACCTTTTTAAAGTGTCTCTCGAAAAAATAATTCAGTTTAGAAAAAAAAAATTATAAACATCAATATCATGTTTGAATTACTTAGATGTGTACAGTATACGTGTGGGTTTAAGTTAATGAAAAAAATGAGTTTTATTTAAATAATGGGGAACCTTCAAAACTTGTTTTTTTCTATATATATTGAATATCTTAATGCAGTTCAAAGAATACCTATATTTACCAAGTTTCAAAATTATAGTTCTAATAGTTTCGGGAAAAAAGGGATGTGACTTGCGCACGGACAGGCATACAGACAGTTTTTTTCTGTTGTTTTAACACAAAATCCTAAAAGTAATTTTTTTTTTATTCAAAGTTCAAAATTTATAATGACGTCAAACTTGTGACACCCCTTTTTTAAGTTGCCGTTACAATGGCATCCATTCAAATATTACTTGCTCCACACAATACAAAAATAATCCATTCCTGCTACTTTTACAATTTATCATGGACGAGTACAACTAACAAAAATAAGCACTTGTATGGTTTCTATGTTTACGTGTTTTTATGAATATCAAGAAACGGATTATTTGAATGAGTTCAAATCCAATAAAAGTCTTATCTGTAAAATCGAATCCCCGTTTCCGTTAGTCATGTCATCACGCATGAACCGGTTAACCAATTTTATGAGTTCTTTTTTGTTGTGTCTGTTGATCTTAAAATTGTTGCAAAAAAACAAGATAAACTAGTGACCGCCCTTTGGTTGAAAGCCGAACTTAACAAATTTTAACATCTGGTTGATAAAAACGCCGTCTTCATTTCTGAAGACCAAAGTCTACATACTTTGTTTCAAAACTTCTTAGTGCGTGCGTGCTGTGATATTTTGTCGTTATCATTAATATATTTGTTTGTGTGTCAAATGCATGGCAGTACGGGTAATGTTTTATTCATTGATTTAATGTACTTTATGATCATTATTATTGAAAAATATTAGCATTCTGCACTTCTCCTACACATAAACTAACTACCTCTGTTCGTGCAAGTTTCGTAAAAAGGGTTTAAAGTTTTGGCATTTCGTATTAATATATAGATATGGTTGGACAGTTTAGACAAAATGCATCTAAACCCAAAGTTTCAAATGTTATGCTTGTGTTATGGATAGTAGCCAACGATACTAATACACATAAATATTTAAATAGGTACGTACCAGAATAAATTCAACAAACACCAAGACCCGGAAATACAGACTTCTATAAACACCACACAAATACCTGCCCCCTTATGGAATCGAACCTGAGCCTCGCGGTTGGTTGTTGAATCTTGTACGCTAACCCTTCGACCAACGAGATATATTGAACTAAGCTAAATAGTTCTACAAACCGATGTAAATTGTATCCATTCAAAATGACTTTAGCGTTAAGTCTATGTATACATTGAACTACAAACTGTTTGTGTTTAGCAAATTTCACTCTACTTAGTTTATCTTACTTCATATTCAAATTATTTCCAAATAGTATCAAGCCCCTGTGGTCTAACGGTTCAGTTGTCAGACTTGACTGCATGAGAACCAACTAAAAGAAAATTGTGTTTCTCCAATTTTCTAATAAAAAAAAACTTTGCTCGAGATTGGATATGTGCCCGATTAGCGATAGGCTTGCCACCTATTACACTGTAGACTTATTGTCTTCTGCTAGTCGTGGGTGCACTGGTTGTGCCTCGGCCTACCTCTTCGGGGGTATGGTCGTGAAGATACTTTTGTATATAATGATGAATTATTAGAGTAAGAGACAATTTATAGTGAAACTTCTATAGATATTAGAATTACGTCATAGTCTTATAGTAGAGGTGGTGCAAAAATTTGTAAGTCTGCAGGACATTATACTCCCGGACTCGAACTTGTCACTGCCGTGATGTGAAACGAATAGGAAAGGCAGTGGATCCCTACCTGGGCAAGTATCTAGAAGACCAGTGGACTTGTTAGTAATGATCCATTTTACTTATATTCACCACTTTCTACGAGCCAGAGAGGCTGAAAGTCTGTAAAATACAAATCACGTTGAAAACATTTTATTTAAAAGGGCAATTATCATGGAAAATATTATGAACAGTGCATTATTGAGAGTACAAAAATGGCTGACTAAAAAAGCCATCTGGGTAATAGCGGAAACGGAAGCGTGTTTCCTGAGACGATTTCATGTTATCCCTTAATGTTATTAAGGTTTTCAGGTCGCACCTGAGTACCAGTGCTTCTTCACGTGTAATACAACTGTAGAAGAGTGAATTACTTTATTGAATGAAAAAGAAGTAATTTATTTTCGCAACTTATGCCTTTAGAAGTTACACTTATTCTAACATATTCTATCCCATTGTGGTACATATATTGAAACTAATATGTAATGTATTATTATTATAACCTAATATATAAAGACATTTGTGATCTATCGGACCGGCGTTGGACTTGACTTCTTGAGGTCCCGAGTCGGCCAACAAAAAAATTAGAAAATCTATATTTTAAATTTTCTAAAAAAATGTTACGTTGGCCAGGATTTGATACGTGCCCGGTTGACGATAGGCTTGCCGCCTATCTTACTGTGGACTTAGTGTCTTTGGCTAATCGTGGGTGTCGTGGTTGTGCCTCCTTCGGGGATATACGCATGAAGATATTTGTTTTATATAAAATATGAACACTAAATATTTTTTTTAAAATATGTCAAGTAATAACAGTTGACAGTCAAACATTTCCATCTCCATTAATGCATATAAATGCAAAAGTCAATGTGAACAGAAGACTACATTTTTCTTTAACCATGTTTCCATTTCTAAGAACAGAGTCATCAAATGGACAAAAACGTGACATTTATGTTGTTTATAAAAAAAGCTTGTTGGTTGGTTTTAACGCTAACTGTTGCTGGCCTATACTTACTAAACTTACAGAGCTGTTGAGAAATTCTACAACACGTACGCATATTTTATATTTAAATGCATATCTATACGTCTAGCCCCTTATGCACTAGGCAGAGAGTGCCTCACGATCCTCACTGATCTGTCAGGCTTCGTCCACCTTAATTACCCTTTTCATATAAAAACGCCGGTTTCGGAGACTCTTGACATCAACCTCGGACAATACCATACTAATTTATCTTCAAACGTCTTTAGACTCAAAAACATTATATTCTATAAACCTTCTCTAAAAATGTACAATCTAATAGCAAAGTTCTAATCTAATTAGGTAAATATTTTGGAAACCACATTAACTACTCATACATACTCTAACCCTAATAATTTACTCAGGAGATGAGTTTTATTTCATAAATGATGCATATAGACATCTATATTTATCGCCTCTATGGTCTAGCTGTCCATGTCTTGGACTTGACTTCATGAGGTCCTTGGTTCGATTTACGGGTCGGGAAACAAAATCAAAATGTGGTTTTTCCAAATTTTATAATAAAAAAAACGACGGGTTGCACTCCGGGATTGCCGGCAGAAGTGAAAACTTTTTTTTTATGTTACAGGAAGGCAAACAAGCAGACGGATTTCCTGATGGTAAGAAATTCACGCCGCCTAGAGACACCAAAGTCGACCGAGCGAAAGACCGAGGTCAGGATGTTAGGCCTCGAGCGAAAGGAAGTTTACCGGCTACTTTAGCCTCCGAACCGGAACACGTAATGACGTTATGGCGGCAGGAATAGGTAAGGCGGTGGTACCAATCCGGGCGAGTCGCTGTGAAACTCTATCACCTAGTCAGATGTCACGGTGTTAGTGATGATAAGCCTACGCTCGCCTTTTATGAGCTGCCTGGCAAGAAAGGCAGATGGTCTATTCTGCAAAGGAGCCCGGACCAACGTGTTAACGTTGTGCATTTTTGATATTTTAGTTATCAGTGTGAACGAGCTGTTATTTATGTGATAGAATACAATATACATTATCATTTATTGCGCTATCCCCGCTATGCGCTTGGGATACCCTTCTTTTTCGTTCTGATACTAAAAATGATAGTTAAAAAATAGATCCTTCTCTTACTTGGATCTGAGGCAAGGTTTTTCAAACTTGTACATGCCGTACCCGGTACCAAGTACCCTTGAGGTTAGGTCTAAGTAGGACTTGGTGTGATTTCTTCGGTTGTGCCTCTGCCTATGTATTCGTGGATATGGGATTGATGTTTTTTTTTTTTCAAATTTCAATTTATCATTCAAATTTAAGAAATAATAAACCCAATTCCTTGTTTCGCACAAGGTATATAATTATAGTCCAGTCAATTCAATTTAAAGCTATCATTTTTATTTCCTTAATGTGTTATTACGTGCTTGGTCTTTTTGTAAAATTACAGTCTACAATGTTCAGTAATTACAATAATGGATGTTAAATAATATGGTTTTTATGGTTCAAGTTGTTATTGTTTATTGAGTTTTTTATTAAAATTTTGTTTTTGCACGCGTTTCTGTTTGTGTATAACAAACACACAAAAAATACAACACATAATTCATTTTTAACTCATGCTACATACACATTCGCAAAGTGTAAATGGTCGCTTTTTAAATGATTTTTTTTTTAATTAAATCAAATATAAGAAAAAAGTAGTAAAAACCGAACACAAAGTATTAAGTAAGTTTTGATAAATAAAATTTAATTTTGGTATTTTTATTTTAAATTAAAATTAAAAAAAAAATACTTAAGGAGGAAAATCATCTTCAATTTAAAATCAAGTTATAGGATTTTAAAAAGAATGGGGTTCACCCACTACACTACTACAACTTGATCTACAAGCCGATCACTTAACATCATATCAGTAGTTTAATATTTAAATTATATTATATTAATTAAAAATACCTTTGAATTTTATGATACTAGAAATTAAA
>NJDD01010777.1:0-16947 GCA_002245505.1 Calephelis nemesis
ATATTTTTTTATTTTTAAGTGTAACAGTATTTATGGCCAGACTAAGTATATTCGAAGAGATAAACAAGATTTGTTTTATTGGACGACCTCAACACAATCTTATATCAATTCTAATAAAAGATATTATATATTACCTGATATTACTAAGAAAAAAACGGGTATTTTGATCTTCTGGAAAAATCCTTTGAACATTTGAATTTTATCTGATCTTCAGCTAGGGTTATTTGTTTGACCTTACAAAGTACGTAGTGAAATAGTATGTATGTGAATAACGTTGTCAGTTTTTGTTGACGATGTTTTCACACTTGACATTAAAAATAAATATACCGTCTGTAAAAAGCCGGTATTTAGGATTATATAATTTATTTATTTTTAATATACAGGGTTGTTTAAAACCTTCTCCAAGCACCTCTTTTCTTAGAAAATTACTCCTATCTTGACACTACTAAAAGTGGCTTCAGTAGTTCACAATTACAACCAAATATTGCAATATCGGTGTAGAAATTAACGCCTGGGGTGTATGTGGGAGATGACCCGCTGACTCCCTAATACGGATTGTATTAGCTGATCAGCGGGCTCCCACTTACAATGTGTTCCTATAACTAACTAACCGTAATCTGTAAATATATCCACTTGTAGTAAAAAGTATCTTCACGCCCATATCCAGAGGCAGAAGCACAAAGAGGGCACCCAGGACTCCCCGAAGACACTACGTCACACGATGTGATAGGTGGCAAACCTACAGCCAATCGGGCACATATCCAATCCCGAGCAACGTTATTTTATTAGAAAATTGAAAATGCAAATTTCTCGTTTTTTTAGTTGCCAGAGCCGGGGATCGAACCTGGGACCTCAAGATGTCAAGTCCAACGCCAGACCGCTAGACCACAGAGGCGACTTGTAGTATATAAGTAAATAGGCGATACACGTAGTTTCACAAATGTTATGATACCTTCAACTAGCGGCTGTAATTAGATACATTATCAAAAGATCTTCGATTGAGGGTAAAATAGTTAATATCGAAAACCAATTAATTTTGGTTTTGTGGGCTTGCTACCAGCTAACGATATAACGCTATTTTGAACTATCTCACTGAAGTGTTGATTGTTTTTTATTTAATATTTCAGAATTATTACGTTAATAGGTTTTTCTTTGAAATGGAGGTTCACGACAAATGTTAAAGACTTACTTACAGGCATAATTTTGTTTGTATTCCTACCATAACAATACCATTTTGTGTCCAAATTTTCAAGAAAATGGAATTTTCATTCATCACGTGTAAAGCACAAAGTCTTAGCTGTTTTTATAATTAATCCTACTAATATTATTAATGCGATAGTTCGTATGTTGTTTTGTTTGTTTGTTTCACGCAAAAACTGCTGAACCAATTTTCATGACCGTGATGGTCCGGGCACCTTTACAGAATAGACCATCTGCCTTCCTGCCAGGTAGCTCGTAAAAGGC
Organism: Calephelis nemesis; assembly: GCA_002245505.1. Lineage (NCBI taxonomy): Eukaryota > Metazoa > Arthropoda > Insecta > Lepidoptera > Riodinidae > Calephelis > Calephelis nemesis. Next base: position 1,465 of record NJDD01010777.1, read on the forward strand.
GAGCATAGGCTTACCGTCACTAGAACCAAAACATCCTACTAGGTGGTAGAGTTTCACAGCAACTCGTCCGGATTGGTACCGCCGCCTTACCTATTCCTGCCGCCATAACATCAGTGCTTGCCGTTGCGGTGCTCCGGTTCTTAGGGTAAGGTAGCCGGTAAACCTCCTTTTGGTCGAAGCCTAACATCCCGGCCTCAGGTTGGCAACGCACTCTTACCACCTTTGGTGCCTCTCGTCGGTGTGAATTTCTTACCATCAGGAAACCCGCCTGCTTGTTTGCCTTCCAATATCATAAAAAAACCACATCGAGGGAGACTATGAAACATAATAGGTACAATTTTTATCCCGAAAAAATGTTTTTGTGTGATCATTAACCACGCGGGCAACAGCTGGTGGGAAATAAAAATATATATCTATAGACAACTGCTCTTAAATGTAGTAAACAGATCGATATTCTCTAATTCAGGGTTTTTAGACGAACTCCACAAGAAATTACAGGCAACTGTAGAGGACGTGACCAGGAAGGTAATTTACTTTGACCAAGACACTACACCAATATTATACTTCTATAGTTAACTCTTAATCTCATACCCAAAATACAGACATAGATATATATTTTGTGCTCCAACACTGTAATCGTAGGCACTAAGTTTATATACATGTACTAGCGGCCCGCCCCGGTTTCACACGGGTATAAAATATACATACAAACCTTCCTTTTTAATAACTTTATCTATTAAAAAACCGCATCGAAATCCGTTGCGTAGTTTTAAAGATTTAACCATACAAAGGGACATAGGGACAGAGGAAGCGACTTTGTTTTATACTATGTAGAGAAATACAGAGCAAGGTATTTTTTATTTCAAAACACCCATCAATTTTTAACACCATGATTATCTATAGCATCATAACTTTTAGAATAGAATAGAAAATATTTTTAGTCATGTTGATCCTACAGGAGGCACTTGTGACGAGTCTATATAATAGTATTACGGCCAATATTAATAATCAATCCTAATCCAAAACTCGCTGTCCAAGATTGACAATTTGATCCATTTTTATGTTATCGCTTGCCAATAACATATCTGTGGACAGGATAAATATGACAATTAGGTATAGGATAGGCCGGCGGATACGCAGCTATCTAGATTGCTTGAAATCCATCTTTAGAGAAATATTATTAACATTGGCCGTTAGTAAACAACTACAACCGGCTATTAAAATGAGTTCTTCCAGGGGGGATCCCTGGAAGAACTCATTTTATACATCGGGACAAAGATATGCCACTCCAAATAACTATCTCCACACACACAAAAAATACAGTAACTTCGCTCCGTCGCAACACAAAAGAAAGAAAAACAAATATATTTACGCATTTGTAAGGCGGGGATAATCGTATCAGTTTTCACAATATTTTCATAGAACATAAAGGTACAAATCTATTGAAAACCGCTCTAGTGTAGCATATTTAAAGATAATTCTCTAAGTCGGGGTTTCACGAACTGTAAAGGAAGTTATTGGCAACCCACAGAGGACGTGATCGGTAAACAAGTTTACTTCAACCAGATACTTTGATATTATGGCAATGTTAATCCAACCGCCCACGTTGGATACGTAGGCTTGGAAACTGAATTCGTAGACTAGATTGGAAACTGAATTCAGACGCTGGATTGGAAACTAAATAGGTACGTAAGCTGGACTGGATGATTACTGATTAGAGATCATTCTACAAGCATTCAAGCACACATACATGTAATGCACCCAGAATATAGCCTGTTTCAATAAAAAATAGACATTATCGTGAAATTTTAGTAGTTGACCAATTTGGTCCATTACTAAAAAATGGCGTAATTAGTGTTTCAGTAATTGACCAGAACGATTTTTTAATATAAAATGGAAATATTTATAAAAATCGATTTACCAGAACAATCTATAGTCATCGAAACGTTTAAAAAAACATTCATTTGTTTAGAAATTACATATTTAGGCAGAATTAAATTGTATTTAAGACTTACCTCGTCTAGCCTTTCTTACTTCACGCTACCAAAATGGCAACCACTTCTCAACCCATGTCAGAGATATGTCAATAAAAGTTAAACTACATTAGTGACCTCTCTGATTTCTGATTGGTTGTGAGGCTGATTAGTTTTGACATAAGAATTCATAACCAATCAGAGCATACTCCTGTCTACAATGTTAATATCTGCGTTCAAATTCGAAATTGGTCAAACACTAGTACCTGGTCAACCACTGGTACGTTCACCCTACGTAAGCTGGACTGGATGAAATTAAACGTCTTATTTTCGTTATTTTTAAACACATTAGGTACATGAATGTATATATTAATACGTGAGCCAAAACTTTGGACCCCTTTTTACGAAAATTGCGAGAACAGAGGAGTATGAAATTTGGTACACTTATAGTTTATGTGTACGAAAAGTGCAGAACGCTAATATTTTTCAATAATAATGCTTATAAAGTACATTGAATCAATAAATAAAACATTACCCACACAACCATGCATTTGACACACACAAACAAATATGTTGATGATAACGATAAAAATTCACAGATGGCGCACTAAAAAGTTTGGAAACAAAGTAGTTCGTCTTGAGAAATGAAGATGACGTTCTTATTAACAGGATTTTAAGATTGATTATGGTTGAATTTCGACCAAAAGGCGACCAATAGTTTAGTGCAAATCGGTACATATATTATAAAAATTACGTTCACGTCAAGTTGTTCGTGGTGAATACAAAAACTATTGAATGGATTTTCGTACAGTTTTCACCAAAAGATGGGTAGAATGATTTCTGACAAAGGTTACACGTGTAATTTGGATAATTTGTTTGATAAATTTTTTCTTTCTTTAAAATTTATAGAAATTTATCCCACGCACAGGGCAAGTGCTAAAAAAAAAAAAAAATTAAAATACGATGCAAGAAACGAAAGTTATGTCCATTCTAAAATGTGAATTTCATCGGTGATGAACTCATTTGGTGGTTACTCAGAATTGTGTATCTATAGGACATAACTACCCGCGTTAACGGGTTAGAAAGGAATTAAAAATTTCGCCACGGGACTTAAATCCTCAGTAGCTCAATTGGTTAGAGCATTCGTCGGCTTGAGACGAAAGGTTACAGGTTCATATCCTGTCTGGGGCGAAAAAAAATTTTTCTTTCTTTAAAATTTATAGAAATTTATCCCACGCACAGGGCAAGTGCTAAAAAATAAAAAAATAAATAAATAAAAATACGAATTTGTTTGATATATTACTACATTTTTTCAACATGTTAGGAAAAAATGCCACTTGAACTACCATCGGAAGCTAAGCTAACAAACATCACGGGTGTGGGTGGATTTAGCTATTCAGGGAGGCTTAGATTGACATTACACAATCAAATTTGAATGAATTTTACCCGAGTTTTCAAAACCGGCGTGTTCCCGAAGAGGTAAGCAGAAGCACAAACAAGGCACCCACGAATAGCCGAAGATTTTAAATTCCACAATGTGATAGGTCGCAAGCTTATCGCCAGCCGTGCACACATCCAATCACGGGCAAAAAATAAATAAATTAGAAAATTGAAAAAACCACACATTTTGTTGTTGTTCGACCCCGGAATCAAACCCGGGACCTTATGAAGTCAATTCCAATACCTGGACCGCTAGACCACAGAGGCGATGAAAAGAGATAAGAGTTATAAATGTGGAGAAACTTAGGTCTGTGAGAATCGTGACATTTAGCCTCGATACTTTGTGCCTATACCGAGAGTGACTTGGCGTGAAGATGTGTATGTACGTATGTGCAACATAATTTTTATTGATGAAAATTTGGGGATATCCAGTCAAATATTGCATGCTCTCTATGAGCTAGTATAAAACCACTAAATAACCAACCAACCAACCATGGAACCATTTATTGATAAGTCCGACTCGGACTTGGCAAATCTATTACAAAATAACATGTCCTGACTGACTGATTCATCATCGCCGGGCAAAACTGTTAAAGTTACAGCCATGAAATATAGTGAAGTATGGTCTTCATGAAGTAGGGTCATTTTATTGAGTAGACACCCGTTAAGGACAGAATTTCGAAAATTCGATCCTTAAGGAGGTAAAATAGAGGTTGAAAGTTTGTATGCCAATTTTTACGTTAGAAACATGAAATATGAATTTTTTGAGTTACTCATTAAAAATGATTATATACGTATTTAAGGATTTCTGAAAATTCTGCCCCCAAGGGCAAATAGAAGTTGAATGTTTGTATGAAAGTCTTTGTTAATGGGCTATAATCAGTAAATATTTTTAACTGCCACGCGAGCAAAGCCGCGGGTAACAGATAGTTTTATTAGTATTATGAAAGGCAAACAAGATGTACTGTACTCAAAGATCACTAAGTCGGGGTTTTAAGAACTCCACAGAAACAACCGACCGAAGACGTGACCGGTAAACCAATTTACTTCGACCCGACAACAGCATGCCACTATTAAGTTCATCCATCCTACGCCTCAAAAGGTAGCCAATTATTTATTGTTGTCAGTTTCATGTACAGTAATGATAGAAGAAAAGTTCGTATATAAAGATAACAGGTTTTAATAAGTAAACTTAGTTTATATTCTGCGGCCATTACAGCAATAAATACTTAATACAAGCGAACAACCGCCTCATATCTCTTTGTCGCCAAACTGTCATTGCTTACTCTCTCGTACCAATATGAGAATCACGTGCTTGCACATAAAAACCACCCACACTCAGTGAGGAATTATTTATCTACACTTAGAAAATAACATGTCCTGACTGACTGATTCATCATCGCCGAGAAAAATCTGTAAGAGTTAAAGCTATGAGATTTGGTGAGTAGGGTCGTTTTATTGAGTAGACACCCACTAAGTACGGAGTTTTGAAAATCCCCGTGTTGGTCCGGGTTCCTTTGCAGAGTAGACCATCTGCCCTCCTTGCCAGGCAGCTCGTACAAGGCGAGCATTGGCTTATCATCACTAACACCGTGAGATCTGACTAGGTGGTAGAGTTTCGCAGCGACTCGCCCGGATTGGTACCACCGCCTTACCTATTCCTGCCGCCATAACGTCATGACGTGTTCCGGTTCGGAGGGTAAGGTAGCCGGTAAACTTACTTTTGCTCGAGGCCTAACATCTTGACCTCAGGTTGGCAACGCACCATTACCACCTTTGGTGTCTCTAGGCGGCGTGAATTTCTTACCATCAGGAAATCCGTCTGCTTGTTTGCCTTCCTGTAATATAAAAAAAAATCCGATCCCTAAGGGACCATCTTTATTTTTGTTAGAAATATGAAGCTTTATACTAGCTTTTGAGCTACTTATTAAAATGAGTAGATACGTATAATGGGCTAATTATTAATGCCGTATTAATAGCCGCGGGTAACAGATAGTTTATTTCTATTATGAAAGGCAAACAAGATGTACTGTACTCAAAGATGATCACTAAGTCGGGGTTTTAAGAACTCCACAGAAACAACCTACCGTAGACGTGACCGGTAAACAAATTTACTTCGACCCGACAACAGCATGCCACTATTAAGTTCATCTAACCTACGCCTCAAAAGGTAGACAATTATTTATTGTTGTCCAGTTTCATTTACAGTAATGATGGAAGAAAAGTTCGTATTTAAAGATAACGACTATTGATAAGTAAACTTAGTTTATATTCTTCGGCTATTACAGCAATAAATACTTAATCCAAGCGAACCTCCGCCATCTATACTTGGCGCCAAACTGTCAGTGCTTACTCTCTCTCTTTCTCTTACCAATAGGAGAGTCATCTGCTTGCTCATAAATAGAATAGAATATATTTTTATTCACATTCACCTGACAACAGGCACTTGTGACGAGTCTATATAATACTAAAACTACCACCGGATCGGAACGCAGCCACGCACTGAGAAGATCCGGCAAGAAACTCAGCAGGTTGTTTTTTTTACTTATTCTATACAAAATTTATTTGTATTACATCACATATCATTACTAGTAAGAGATTGGTATGAGGAGCAATAATTCCCAAGCACTCTTATCCGATAGTTATCTAGCAACGGTATGGTAACCTTTTTTATACAATTTCAAACCGCAATTAAAAACCGCCCACACTTAGTAACATCTCCTGACTGACTGATTCAGCCGATAAAAAATCTGTAAGAGTTACAGCGATGAAATTTGGTGAGTAGGGTCGTTTTATTGAATAGACACCCACTAAGGACGGAATTTCGGAAATTCTACCCCTGAGGGGGTGAAACAGGTGTTGATATTTTGTAAAGAAGACCGTCATCTTTTAAGTTAAAAACATGAAACTTTATTTTTGGGCTACTTATTAAAAATGAGTAGATAAGTATTTAAGCATTTATACCCCTAAGGGAGTCAAATATGGGTTAAAAGTTTGTATGAAAGTCCCTTTTAATGGGCTATAATCAGTAAAAACTACTACTAATGAAATAAATGCAAATATAAGTTTGCGTAATTACAAAAGTGTAAGTGCAATTACGCGAAAAGTGATAATCCTATCGTCATAAAACTTTGTACCTACACGTACTCTTAGAGGTATTAAAAGAAACATTAGACATCACAGCCGTCAAAAACCGGCTATATGTTATCCACCAATCAGACATCTTCTTCTTTTAATAAAATTATATTAATGAAATTTAACAGATCTCAATCAACATTAAAAGACCTTCCGTATAAGAAATGAAATAATTGACTTACAACTAACAGCTTCTCTTGCGAGGAGTAACTCTTTCTCCAACTGCTGTGGGTCAAGAGGTGAACTTTCTTGATCTTCGCCTTGAGCCCGCTCTAATAATACGTTGCCAGCTTCGCCTCTCTCAGCTGCCGCGACGAGTAGACGTCGTACCCTGGTCAGCTCCGCCTGCCAATATTCGATTGTCATTTAATAAAACAGAAAATATACAGCTAATTACTACTAGAGCTATTTGACCCGGCGAACTTCGTTTACTTGGCACGATACTCTCTGCCTACTCTGCAGATTTGGCTTAAAGATTAGTATGTATATGTAAGAATACCTGTACATTTTAAGGGGCCATATACGCTAAAATACGTCAGCAGTTTACTGTTTTTTTCATACAAAGCAATCATGGATCTTGCTGACAAAAATACACAAGATTAACATGAATATGCTTTACTAGACTAGTGTTTCCAAAACACGATTCATTTCACTTTGCTCGATAGAAAAAAATCAAAAAGTTAACCCTTTTTTGAAAGCTTTTGCTTTCTGACTACTTCAATTGTGAAAATATCGACACCAGATTTAACATAAACATAGATAAGTACTATACCTAAAAGATAAGTGTTTCAGTTTTTATACTTTTTTCAAATTACTTTTATAGTGTCAAAAATAGTGATTTGTCGCTTAAGACGTTTACTTTAGAGCGCTATTGTTCATAGTAATCATGGAACGGGGGAGCGCGGTGATTGGCTCTTCTGGCTGACTGAGTATGTAACAACATTACCTAGCAAGTATGTAAGAACATTACCTAGCAACTAAGTTAAGTAGCACTAACTCGAAGTACTTAAATTTTAAGTGTTTTAACGTGGTTTCACACATGTAACATAAAATCAATACACTTGATCAATGTGTGATCAATTTCCGTACTCAGCCTATTGACCAATAGATATACCTACTTCTACTCGAAAAAAATCGAAAACATTGTTATAGTACAAACTTTAACGGTCGCATTCAAAGTACGACTTCAATTGTCATCTAATTACTCATTAAGTCAACATTCTTTCTATAAAACTATGTGTTAATGATATATTAAATGTTAATTGCCGTTTCTGAGTGCAGCCGCAAGTCGTCGATTTTAATTATTATTACATAATTTCTCGTCAATAACATATAATTGATGCACTGGATCGTTGCGTGACTGCCTAGTTTACTCAGCCTACTGACAAATAATACTTCAAGGATACTGTAAGTCGACAAAAGGTTAGAAATCGATGACCATTTATCTTTGACATGGAAACTCCCGAAGGGGTTTGAAGTTAAGAAAATGAGTACTTGTCTCGATACGCTATTCCCTGAAGATAGCGTATCTGTGACAACAATAGCGCTCTAAAGTAAACGTCTTAAGCGACAAATCACTATTTTTGACACTAGAAAAGTAATTTGAAAAAAGTATAAAAACTGAAACACTTATCTTTTAGGTATAGTACTTATCTATGTTTACGTTAAATCTGGTGTCGATATTTTCATATTTCAAGTAGACATTTGCGTTTTGCTTTCAAAAAAGGGTTAACTTTTTGATTTTTTTTTATCGAGCAAAGTGAAATAAATCGTGTTTTGGAAACACTAGTATAGTAAAGCATATTCATGTTAGTCTTGTGTATTTTTGTCACCGAGATCCATGATTGCTTTGTATGAAAAAAAATTATACTGCTGACGTATTTTAGCGTATATGGCCCCTTAATGTTCTTTGTCGGTAGGCTGAATAAACTAGTTAATCACGTAACGATCAAGTGCGTCCATTTTAAGTTACCCGCGATAAACTATGTTACAATTAAAATTTACAGACATAGAATTTGTACTGCAGTAATGTTTTCAATTTTCTTCAAGTATTATAAATTGTCAGTAGACTGGGTAAACTAGTTAATCACATGCATTTATTTTAAGTTACACGCGAGAAACTATGTTACAACAAATACAAGTGTGTGTATACAAGTGCTACACCCCGTGTTGGTCCGGGCTACTTTGCAGAATAGACCATCTGCCTTTCTTGCCAGGCAGCTCGTAAAAGGCTTATCATGACTAACACCGTGACATCTGACTAGGTGGTAGAGTTTCGCAGCGACTCGCCCGGATTGGTACCACCGCCTTACCTATTCCTGCCACCATAACGTCATGACGTGTTCTGGTTCGGAGGGTAAGGTAGCCGGTAAACTTACTTTTGCTCGAGGCCTAACATCCCGGCCTCTGGTTGGCAACGCACCATTACCACCTTTGGTGTCTCTAGGCGGCGTGAATTTCTTACCATCAGGAAATCCGTCTGTTTGTTTGCCTTCCTATAATATATATAAAAAAATGTGAAAAACTTAGAGTTTTTACTGCAGCAATGTTTTCGATTTTCTTCAAGTAAAATTATCTTTGAAGTATAATACGAGTAATTTGTCAGTAGACCAAGTAAACTAGTTAATCAAGTCGATCAAGCGCATCAATTTTAAGTTACACGTGAGAGTTTGTACTGCAGCAATGTTTTTGATTTTTTTTTAGATTAATATTTTGTCAATAGACTGGGTAAACTAGTTAATCACGCAACGATCAAGTGCATTAATTTTATGTTACACGCGAGAAAGTGCATTAATTTTATGTTACACGCGAGAAACTATGTTATAAAAATTAAAATTGACAGACTTCGAGTTTGTACTACAGCAGTGTTTTCGATTTTTGAAGTTATACTTCTTTTGGCGCGTTAGGAAAACATGATGAGGGTAAGTTTTTACGATGCGCGCGCACAAAGTAACGAAAAGCCGACATGGTAAAGTTAGCTATAGATAACATTTTAGTTTTTCAAAAAAAGGTACCAACAAAGTAAAATTAAGGACATATACGTATGTTTGCGTGAGAACTGACAACTGTTTTCACAATATTTCTTTATTTCTATGGTACATTAGTAGGTGCAGGGCGTTTGCGCAAATGTTCGTGTTGTCATGTTTGTGTACTATAACGCAATAAATGAATATTGTATTCTACTACATAAATGATAGTACTTTTATACTGATAATTAAAGCAATTAGTGCAAAATTTCCCTAACCATTCCACTCCACTCCCGGAGTGCAACCCGTCGTTTTTTTAAGCTGCCGATTTTATGTATCATCAGAGCGATTAGATGTTACTAATTAAAAGTGATAATATGTATCATTGCGTCCAGAATTTTCTCTTCCTGGACTCAGCATACGAAGTCAACACTCACATTTAACAATCAACCCCTTCGGAAGGTTCCATGTCAGAGATAAATGGTTATCGATTTGTAACCTTCTGCCAGCTTATAGGACCCTTTAAGTATAATCTGTCAGTAAGCCGACTATGTAAACGAGTCAGTCACGCGACGGACGGGCGTAAAAATACCCGTTTCATGTTACAAGCGAGAACCTGCTCATGTAAATGGGAATCATAACGATTAAGGAAGATTTATTTAAGGGCCAGCATGCGTAGTTAGCGTTGCTAATCTTAATGTAACTATTCTAATGTAGGCGCGTTTGTCACGTAACTCCTAAATACATACACCCATTTGAGTGAAGTTTTGTAAGTGTTTTGTTGATTTTTTATGATAATGGAAGGCAAACAAGCAGACGGATTTCCTGATAATAAGAAATTCACGTTGCCTAGAGACACCAAAGACGGTAATGGTGCGTTGCCATACTAAGGTCAAGATGTTAGGCCTCGAGCAAAAGTAAGTTTACTGGCTACCTTGCCCTCCGAACCTGAACACGACAAAGGCAAGCGTTGGACTCTATGGCGGCAGGAATAGGTAAAGCGGTGGTACCAATCAGGGCGAGCCTATGGTCGCCTTTTGCGAGCTACCTGGCAGGAAGGCAGATGGTCTATTCTGCGAAGAAGCCCGGACCAACACGGGGTGTTTTGTTTTTTGTATGTTCACATCAATGTATTTCTGAATAATGTGAAAATAGAATTGGACCAGGTATTTGGCGCTGCTACCTGCATGCCAATAACTAAGGCAGTGCGAAGTTCGCCGGGTCAGGTAGCCTTATAATAGGTAATATATCAAAATCTTGCATCACATTGTTTATGGACAAACTGCTTCAAACGGCTTAATATATTTATATGTTTATGTATGATTTTTATGTAGGTCGATCGTATGCAAATCGGTCGTATTGCTCATTTTATACAGCTAGGTGATACACTGAGAAAATCATGAAATATTTGAAATTCTTAAAATTACATTAAAATAATATATTACTTTCATTAACATAAACGATTTACTACCAATAAGGACAAAAAGGGAACTACTGTGATAATAATACATGGTGATCACCAAATAGATTGTACCTGAAGACGTTCATTCTCCACACGCAGGCGACGAGCTAGTTGAGCAGCTGACAGCATTCCAGGAGAAGCAGGCAGTTCCTCCTGCCGAGACCTGTCTGAGCGCCCACTTGGTGAACCGGAACCTGGCATCACATAAAACAAAATGGTAAAGAACCCAGGACATAAAAAATGAAGTCGGGCTAAATGCGTTCCGTGATTTGCGTTTCGTTCCGTGATTTTTTTCTGATATAAAATTACTTTTGTCATCACACTCAGAGACAATTGTTAGCCTCTATAGTGTAGCGGTCTGGCGTTGAACTTGGCTTCTTCAGGTACCGGGTTCGGGTCGGGCAACAAAAAAAAGAAAATGAGTATTTTCAATGTTCTAATAGAAAAACATTGTTGTCCGGGATTGGATATGTGTCCGTTTGGGTTCCTGTATTTTCGGCTTGCCTCCTATCGCATAGTGGGACTTAATGTCTTTGGCTAGTAGTGTGTGTCTCTGCCTACTCCTTCAGGGATACAGGCATTAAGATAATCATAATAATTTTATAATTATTTAACAAAATAACATAATAAATGACGTATAAAGATAAATAAACATTTAGGATAGACTGTAATTTATCTCATTAAATTGGATGAAATTAAAAATAATGCGGAAATTAGGGGTTCGGGGTTATATGCTGTTGTTTAAGGTAACAACAGCATATAAGTATAATTTCAATTAAATGATATATATAACAGTTTTCAAAGTAGTACTTACATTATAAGAGCAAAAACAGAATTAAATGTTAAATAATAAAATAGGCAGTCAACAGTCATTCAGAATCTTCAAAAAATGTAATAATAATTATCTTTATTTCACGTAAACCTACAAGACACCTTTGACGCGTCTCTACAATAATAAATCTACCACCAGATCGGAACGTGGCTTCACACTGAGAAGATCCGGCAAGAAACTCAGCGGGCTTGTCTTGTTTTCTTATTTTAAAACATGTTTACAATAATAAATGTAATGACACTACCTTGTATTTGTAAAATATTGGCATGAGAAGCAACTAATCCCAAGCCGTCTTATCAGCTAAATATTCAGCAATGTTATAATAGCCCTTTTCATTTCATTTCCATTTAACATATTTCTTAAATTTATTAATTAGAAGTTCTTTTATATAATTAAGAAGTTTATTGTAGAACTGTATACATTGGCCTTTGAAAGAATGGCTTACTCTGTGGAGACGAGACACATGCACAACAAGATTATTGTTATTCCTTGTATTGACACAGCGTATATCATAATTTCTTTTAAATGATCTTGAGTTTCCATGAAAGATATACTGAGATGCTATGGATTGATTTTTTGTAATAAAAATGAGATTCGCGATAATGGGTATACTATAATCACACAAAAAAATGATGGATAAGAAAACATCCCACATAAATAAATTCATGTTTACATACAAAATACATACTCGACATCTGTTTACCTAAATTTGCTACAAACATACACCCTCAAAATATAATGAATTGAAATTTATGTGGAACTGTTTTATTTTATAAAAAAATATAATCTATGTACTGGTTGATGAAAATAAGTCGATGAACTTGTAGTTGGCCAAGAAAAAGTTGCTCAAGCTATTAAAAAACGAATCTTTTCTTTAATGAAGAAAATTGTTGAGATTTCTTTTAAGCTTCTCAAAGTGTTGTTCGTGCAAAATTTTTAATAAAATGCAGTCACAAAGGAATTTGTTAGCAAAACAACTTTAATTCGTATAAGTCACTGGACTCTTTATTTTTTTGTTCGTTCAATATTTTTTTATCTTTGTTTTAAGAATTCATCTATTAACTTAGGATAAGCACAGAACAATACAAAGCGAGCACTTTGATTTAAAACCTCGCTTTTCCCACAGTTGTGAAATATACATATAAACCTTCCTCTTCAATCACTTTATCTATTAAAAAAACCGCATCAAAATCCACTTCGTAGTTTTAAATATTTAAGCATACAAAGAGACATGGGGACAGAGGAAGCGACTTTGTTTTGTACCACGAGTACGTAGTGAAGCTTCGGTTTAATTTCTGTTTGCCTGCCAATTCCATGAAAAATTCCAACAAAACTCAATTTAGAATATGGAATATTCCATATGTAATCACTCGTCCATAAAACGTATCATCTATTTGTTGTGGAATATGCCTTTATGTTGGCGAAGATCTGATAACGTGGAACCAGTTTCAGTCACGAAAGCGGCGGCGCGTCCAGACGAATCGATTTGTATTACGTTTGGTGTGACCCAGGTGTGTAAAAGCTTATGTTTTGTTTTCCCTTATTTATTGTTCAAGGGTGAAAACAGCATCAGGTGGCAGACCCATACAAGAAGCAATCTTACTGTGTAGTATCGAACTCATATGTATTATGCTACGTGATGACGCTAGCAAATATTTTTATAACATTTTTTGTACACTTACCGTGTTATTAATAAACATTGACTAAGGTAGGACTAAAATTAAGTTGATATTATACGTATTGCGTTGTAATAAAGACTTTAAGACGAGGTTCAACCAGGGCCGTCTTAGATTATGCTAAGGCCCTTGGGCATACACAAACTTGGGGCCCTTTTAGAATATAAAGAAATCCTATCATTTTTCTCACTATATTGTTTTAGGTAATCAATATTTTGTTACAGTTATCATTATTAATATTAGTATGCTGCTATTTTTTTTCTGATGAATGTTACTTTCTATGCTTATAATTATTGGCAAATTACTTGATAAGAGGAAAACGTAATACACCCAAACTATTTTTAAGGTTAAATGTGAGTGAAATGGTCGATTCTTCAGGGCCTTCTGAGCATAGGGGCCCTGGGAACTGACCCCGTGTGCCCTTATGGTAACGACGGTATTGGGTTCAACCTTGGAATACTTTAATCCGTGTTTATTAATAAGTCAAGTCTTATATAGTATACATTTAAACAGTATTTAACAATCCCAGTCTCATACAAACGGAGCTTAAAAGTATTTGAACATGCCAAATGTAATACGAATAAATGAATTCGCAACAGGGAGATCAGAGAGAAAACAGGGGAGAAACTTGGTATAAAAAAAGGAATTGCTACCTTGGTTTGGGTGTGTAGGAAGAATGGTAGATGAAAGATTGACGAAAGAGAATAGATAGAATAAATATCGCCGAAGATATCAATATGAAGAGAAGAACAAGGTAGCGGAAGGTAGTCCAGGAGAAAATGATTCAACAAGGTCACAACCCTTAGCACTGACGACAATCGACACTAGGAGAAAAAGGACAACCAATTACGCAAATACGTTTATAAAAAAAATCAATGGCTGCCTTTTTTTTCTTTAATACAAAATAATGTAATATTTTATAACAAAATCGCTGCAGCAGTTGATGTAGGGCGTACCTACTGGTATCAGCACTTAAATATCCTATCCTTAAAATGTTGTAAATCCGTTCAACAGATTTGTGTGATAAAGACCGAAGTGAAGTGAGGACTTTAATAAAATCATTTTTTTTAAATTAGGAATAAAGACTTTATTTTGACTAAAAATTACTGTCTGGACGAGCTGCTGCACATTCGATCACCTAGTAAAGACGACAATACTAGTGGAATAAACCAGTAACCTAATGTATATCTTATCCTCAGCAAATTATTGGGTCGTCTCATCTCGTATCTGACAAGAGTCTATTGTGGCATCTTTATTTTAATTATATCTATGTAAAAGAATCGTTGGTAAATTTCAAAGTAAGATAATAATAATAATCAACACCTTAAGAGACTCGCTCTGCAACCCTGGGTTGAGGGCTGGATTCAGAAGGCTGCAATTTTGGGAACGGCACGTATTGTGTGGAGATTCCTCAGTCTGTCTCCCTGACCACTGACGGTTTAGTTGTAAGACCACCGTCCTTGGGACTCTATTATTTATGTTTATATTTTTAATTTATTTCTTATCTCAAATTTATAAACTTAGAAAATAAGATTTTTTTATGATGTTGGAAGGCAAACAAGCAGACGGATTTCCTGATGGTAAGAAATTTCCGCCGCCTAGAGACACCTAAGGTGGTAATGGTGCGTTGCCAACCTGAGGCCGGAATGTTAGGACTCGAGCAAAAGCAAGCCTTCCGGCTACCTTACCCTCCGAACCGGAACACGTATTGACGTTATAACGGCAGGAATAGATAAGGCGGTGCTACCAATTTGGGCAAGTCGCTGCGAAACTCTACCACCTAGCTAGATGTCATGGTGCTAGTGACGGTAAGCCTATGCTGGCCTTTTACGAGCTGCCTGGCAGGAAGGCAGATGGTCTATTCTATAAAGGAGCCCGGACCAACACGTGGAGAATATAATGAAAATAAGTAATAATCATAAATATAAAATAATAAGTGATGTGGTTATCTTACTGTGAGGTAAGATAATAATCTATACCTAGTCTTGCCATAAATATT
>NJDD01010777.1:17098-32051 GCA_002245505.1 Calephelis nemesis
GAGACGTAGCTTAGAATTAAAAAAAGAAGGACATAGGATATTTTTTATTGTGTTCGAATGTGAGGAAGTTGGGAAAAACAACATTTTAATTTTTCCTTTACAAACTGAACGGGCGGAACGGAGTTCGCGGGAACAGCTAGTATTAAATAAAATAAATATTTTTATTAACCCACAACAAATCATGTGTACAATAAAGCTAAGAATCATCTCCATCAAATTATTTTTTAAATAAAAGCCACCATTCCAGATTCCAAAAATTATGACACCAGAAAGACACGTTTAAATTATAAAAACTCTTTTTTCCGTTGAGACACAAAATATAACATCTAATAGCTGAATAAACAGCGAAGAAACAAATTGTAATCACTCAGTGGTTATTAAAAAGGCGGGACAGTTAAATGACAAATTGCAACAGCAGGGGGAAGAGTAAGTTTCTCGTAGTCCAGCTGCGCAATCCTCGTAAATGAGCTGGGTCCCCGAGGCATCAAGCTCATTAACAAATTTTTCATTGGAGGGAGCCGACAGCTCATCACAATAATTAACGTTTACACAGATTACAGTAGGCTTAAATACAAATGATAAAAACTTGAAGATGTAAAAATCTATACCGGTTGGCTCAATGTAAAAAATATCTGCACGCACGCATCAACGAAGAGGTTCAACCAGGGTATCCAAGATTATCAGCCAATCGTAGTTGAAAGTTGAAAACCTTTTTTTAAATGAAAGAAGCGGGGGTTCTTAATTTAACTTTATATTTTTTAGTTATTTATATGTTTGTTACGCGATTACTTGCTCAGATACAAACTGATTTTGTGTATTCGTTTTTGAAAAGGTACTCGTAGGTGGTCCCGTATTATTTTATTCATGATCCCAGTGGTTTTTGAGTTATAGTTAGTATCTTCACGCCTATATCCCCGAAGTGGTAGGCAGAGGCACAACCAGGGCACCCACGACCAGCCGAAGATACTAAGTCCCACAATGTGATAGGTGGCAAGCGTATCGCCAATCGGGCACATTTCCTATCCCAAACAACATTATTTTTATTAGAAAATTATAAAAACCCAGTCTTCTTTTTGTTGCCCGACCCGGGATGACGAACCTGGGACCTCATGCAGTCAAGTCCAACAACTGAACCGCTAGACAATAGAGGCGATTAAATTTTGATTATTTGTTTTTGGAAAAGTCATGAATCCTGGATGGTTCAAACAAAGTTTCCTTCAAGGTTACCGTTTGTTGGAAGGCGTATTTACAACCGTCTAGAACGTCATTAAAAAAACAGCTGACCATTAGATCATTATTTATCTATACTAATTTATAAAGATGAAAGGTTTGAATTTTTGTTTGTTTGTTTAAAATGAATAGGCTCCGAAATTAATAGGCCGATTTCAAAAATTCTTTCACCTTAAGAATGCAACATTATCCCTTAGTGACATAGTTTTTTTGGGTTTGTTTCAACAAAATCGGTGCAGTAGAAGTCAAGTTATGCAGGTGAAACTGCGTGAAACTGCTAGTGCTTTATGTAGAACACTCCTTAGTGTAATACATTATGGAGTGATGCAAGTCTGCATATATTACCCTGAGAACGTGTTCAAAGAGTGGGTATACTAAAGATAGATCTTAACAGACTCTTTCATCGTGAAACCACGAGCTAGTTAAAGACGGTGAAGTTCTGAAGTTGAGACAACTAATTTAATTTTAATTTAATTAGATGTTATTTAATACATCTAATTAAAATTTAGAACTGGAAACTGGACTTAAAAAAAATATTTCAGAAACGTAGACTCTTTTAGGGTCCTATTTTCAAGTTTCAAGGTCCTATTTTCGATTTCAATATTTATAGAATTGATCACAAAAAAACATTAAAGAATTTAGTCTTTCATAAAATGTAATAAACATTTGTGTCTATAATTAATCAGATTTTTTCTAAATACCAATTAGGAAAGTAAGTGTTCGTATCCTTTCCGATGTCCTCAAAAAGGTAGACAAATAGAGTACCCACAGTTACCTGAAGGTGCGTACTTAGTTCCACAATGTGATAAGTGGATAAGTGGAAAGCCAGGCACTTCAATCCCAAGCAAAGTTTGCTTTCACTAAAAAGTTTAAAGAGGAGACAAAAATAGTTCCTTTATTTTTATGAAAAGCAAAATGGAATTACAGTTTAGCCTTTAAAATCACAAGTGTACAAAAAAACGCTTAAAACTCTACAGATTTAATCGTAAGACTTTTCCTCGCGCTGACGTTATGTTGGCAGAAATAAGTAAGGCGATGTTACTAATCCGGGCAAGTCGCTGCGAAACTCGACGACCTACTCAGATGTCACTGTGCTAGTGACGGTAAGCGTATTTTTTATGATAATGGAAGGCAAACAAGCGGACGGATTTCCTGATGGTAAGACATTCACGCCACCTAGAAACACCAAAGATGGTAATGGTGCGTTGCCAACCTCAGGTCTGGTTGCTAGGCCTCAAGCAAAAGTAAATTTACCAGCTACCTTACCCTCTGAACCGGAACACGTCAACGACAAGCATTAAACGTTATGCTGGCAGGAATAGGTAAGACTCGCCAATCCGGGCGAATCGCTGCGAAACTCTACCATCTAGTAGGATGTCACGGTGTTATTGACGGTAAGCCTATGCTCGCTTTTTATGAGTTACCTTGCAGAAAGACCGATGGTCTATTCTTAAAAAGAGCACGGACCAACACGGGGAAAATACGCCCTTCTATTTACGACCTCATATACGCCCTTATATACCCCTTATATATACACCTTTACATATACACCCTCATATATACGCCGTTATATACACGCCCTTAGATATACAACCTTGTTTCATAACGTGTCCCTCGAAATCTCAGTTAATTTGTTCTGCTTAGTCCCGTTCTCATAACAGCAGCTTGTAACAACCGAAACGCCAAAGTATGTCTAACTAAGCTTAAAACTTACTCCATCGTCAAAGCTTTAACTTGCTGTTATCCTTTGTAACATACATTCGTGGTCTTAATACTTGGTTTATCTTTACTCACGAAAGTTTATAACAAAACTGATTATAAAATTGATTTGTAATATCGAAAAGTGATCCTTATTAATAACAACTTTGACAAAAAAACGGGTTGCACTCTGGGAGTGCCGGCAGAAAACTTGAATATTAACGTTGTGCATTTTTGATATTTTGGAATGGTTAGGGAATAAATTTTGCACGAATTGCTTTAATTATCAGTATGAAAGTACTTTAATTTATGTGGTAGAATACAATATTCATTTATTGCGCTATCGTACACAAACATGACAACACGAACTTTCGCGTAAGAGCCCTGCGCCTTCTTATTCGCGCAAGCGCCCTGCGTCGTCTTAGAATTTTCGTCTTACGAAATTTCAGGTCACGTGTCCTGACGCGAGTTTAGAAGTTTTTATCCATTCCAAAAAAAGTGCGCAACGCCGCTAAAGAAGATTTCACTTGAAAAAAATATTGTTGGGTGGTATTTATTTTGTGGTATTTAACAGTGAACAAGCACGTGGTTGTCCTGATACAATATGCAGTAGATTCCTACTTAGAGAAAGTGTTGAACATCACTCTACTCAGTCACACTATTGGGTCTTGATGGTAAAGACCCATTTGAAATGAAGAAAAAATAACCAATGTTTGATGATTATCCCATCCCCATGTAAGGACCTGAACCAACACAAAAAAAAACAATCTTTGTTTTGTAACTTTCGTCGCCTTGGAGGGTAATGGATCTATACCACTGAAATGCACTTCTGAGTTAAGGACGTTTGAAAAATAAATAACGCGACCAAACATAGTTATCCTATCCTATTAATATTATAAATGCGAAAGTTTGTATGTATGGATGTATGGATGTTTGTTACTCTTTCACGCAAAAACTACAAAGCCGATTACGATGAAATTTGGTATGTAGGTAGCTGAAGACCCAGAAAAACATATAGGCTACTTTTTATCCCGGAGTTCCCGCGGGATTGGGACTTACGCGGGTGAAACCGCGGGGTGCAGCTAGTTTTAATATAAATCAGCGTCACATTTTATTAGTGGGTTCAAAATTTTACTTTAGATTAATAATACTTGTAACCTTTAAATGCTTTAATTGAAAAAAAAATAAAATTAATTGAAACTAAGCGGCTAAGACTTTTTAGCTTTCTTTGAAACTACACTAACATTTATTTGCAAATTAATAAAAATACCTGTTTACAGTTACGATATCGCTTAAATAAACTAAATAAACTACGGCTCTTTGTGAATACGTTAATGCATTTAAATCGCTTAAATCTATTGACTAACATAAACGACGGCTCCTTGTGAATACATTAATGCATTTAACTCCATTTCCTAAAAACTGTGGCTTAGGTCAATTGGCCTCCAAGGCGACGCGACGCTTTGTACTATCGATATATGTATATGATTCTCTATGACTACAAAACCTGTCAGTTTAAGTCAATTTCCAAACGCTTTTTTTTATGATATTGGAAGGCAAACAAGCAGACGGATTTCCTGATGGTAAGAAATTCACGCCGCCTAGAGACACCAAAAATGATAATGGTGCGTTGCCTACCAGAGGCCGGGGTTAAAGGTCTCGAGCAAAAGTAAGTTTACCGGCTACCTTAACCTCCGAACCGGAACACGTAATGACGTTATGGCGGCAGGAATAGGTAAGGCGGTGGTACCAATCCGGGCGAGTCGCTGCGAAACTCTACCACCTAGTAGGATGTCACGGTGTTAGTGACGGTAATCCTAAGCTCGCCTTTTACGAGCTGCCTGGCAGGAAGGCAGATGGTCTACTATGCAATGGAGCCCGGACCAACATGAGGAAAAAACTAACTGGTGTTTGGTCTACTAAGCTGACAACAATTTCCGCTTCAGATGCTTTCATTTAGGAGGCTCTCTATGAAGAAACTAATTTTAAAGCTATTAATTAATTTTAAAGTACTCAGTAAATTGATGTTTATGAAAGTTGGAAACGACAATTCTTTGTACAAATTTTAACTCTTTAATCTTTTAACAGGAACCCACTGCTTCAAATTTTAAAATAATTAAGTTAAAATCAAAAAGCTTGTAACTTCAAAATTTAAATTAATTAAGTTAAAATCTGAAGTAAAAAATATTCCTTTTGAAAGTTTTCATGTAGCCCTTCTGAATAAAAATTAAATGAAATCTATGAAATATCTGTTCACATTATGTTCCGTCTTTTCATGCTATGACTTATTTAAGGGGCCATATACGCTAAAATACGTCAGCATTTACTGTTTTTTTCATACAAAGCAATCATGGATCTTGCTGACAAAAATACACAAGATTAACATGAAAATGCTTTAATAGAATAGTGTTTCCAAAACACGATTCATTTCATTTTGCTCGATAGAAAAAAATCAATAAGTTAACCCTTTTTTGAAAGCTTTTGCTTTCTGTCTACTTCAATTGTGAAAATATCGACACCAGATTTAACGTAAAGATAGATAAGTACTATACCTAAAAGACAAGTGTTTCAGTTTTTATACTTTTTTTCAAATTACTTTTATAGTGTCAAAAATAGTGATTTGTCGCTTAAGACGTTTACTTTAGAGCGCCATTGTTCATAGTAATCATGGAACGGGGGAGCGCAGTGATTGGCTCTTCTGGCTGACTGAGTATGGGGCCTTAAGAGATTATATAAATATGCAAGCAATATCATTACATATACTTATAATAAAAAAGTAGTGAAAATAAAGAAGTGACGTACGGGAGTAAGAGGATCAGAAACATTCGAAAACGAAGTCATCCATGTTCATTTTCTATTACTGCAAACTGTCAAATTGATATAATACTATCATCAGAGATATATTAGGCGAATAAGTCATGAAAATCGATTGAAAGCCATATTTATAAAAGAAGAAGAAGACATAGGCATATATACAACTAATTTTTGATGAGTTCGCCTATGAACAAGAGATTGTAATTTCTCTTTTAGCTTCTAGACGATCAACGCACTGCTAAAAAGAAAAACTGCACATGACCTTTTTTACTCTTCACTATTTAATATACAATGTCCAAAGGTCCCCATGACGCTGGCTCCCCTACTACAATAGGTATATGAGTATATTTACACTTATCTTTCGTTAAGTGACATCAGAATGGATTGTGTGATAGTGCGTAGAGGTTAAGTCGAAGAGATTTATAGATTTGGACGTTTTCGTTTAGAGGGGTGGAATCCAATAACGGTAGGTGATACTTGTGGAGTTGACTAATTTAAAGTAAGATTACTTTGAGTTAAATTCAATAAGATACACCTACAATGTCAAAAACCTAATATGAAAACTATTATTAAGATTTATAGTCTGTTTTTGAAATTATATGTATAGTTTTGAAGTACCTTTTGGCGCAAATGGAAATAAATATGCTAGTAAATTTTTACTATGCACGCGCAAACCGACAGATAAAATTAACCGTCCGAAGTTAGTTACTAAACAAAAATCGACAGTCTGAAGTTAGTTGCTATTTTTTTAAAAAGTGCTTCCAACAGTACCATCATGTTTTGTTTGGATGTTTGTAGCTTGTAAAATGTTTATAAATTCTTACGTGCATACTTGTGTAGACAAATTCTTTTTTTTTAGTTTTTGGCATTAGCGTTAACATAGTCTTCCTTCTCAAGTCTTTCCTTCACAAGTCCTTAGTCAATTTTAAGATTGCATTATATTACCTGATTTAGCAAAATTAGGCTTAACTTATTCAAAATTAGTCATAAGTCGTTATATAAAGTCATGTCAGAGTTTTTAGAAAAGTGGTGGCGTTACTCAAGCTGAAATCAAATCAAAATTAAATTACAAATAAATTAAGCTGACGTAAATAAATGAAATTATCAATAAAACCTATATATTTATTTATACTAGTGATTGCCCATTGATCGAAATACGACCATTAATTTTAATTATAAGTTATTCAATACAAATTATTAAAATGTAATGTTCAAACATTATCAAAGTGTTATTGTTAAATATCTTTTTAAATCTCCGAAACTGGCGTGTTTGTATGAAAAGGGTAATGAATGTGAAGAAAGCCAGACCGGTTTGGCAGGGTCGTGAGGTCTTGCACCCGATACTCTCTGCTTATCCCGTAAGCACCCTAAATATATACACCCTACTCTCTGCCTACTTCGTAAGGGACTTGGCGTGAACATATGCATCTTTTTGATAAGAACAACGTCTTTATTTCTTTTCAAGGTTGCTTTTAATTAATTTAAATTACAAATAAATAAAGTTGACTTGTTTGTAAAATAAATAAGACAACGGCTGTGGCAACGAAGACTTACATTCAATAATCTTAGGTTAAATGAAAGCTAAATGTGATGATGTGTAGGATAATGTGATAAGATGAATTACGTTTAGAGAATCTTGAAGTAAGATTGCCTTAAAACCAACACAAAGTTCATGAATATGTAAATCTACTAGGAAAACTGTTGCAGTTTATATTTACAGTCTGTAATCTCACGTTAAGTGACAGCAAAATGGATTGTGTGATGGTGTGTGGAGGTTAAGTCGACAAGATTTATAGCTGCGCACATTTTCATTTAGAGGAGCAGATTCGTCCATACATTCTCTACAATGTTTATGGCGAAAATCATTAACTTTTAAGCATATTTTTAAACAAAGAAATACTTGCACTGTTTTACGTATTGATTCGTAAAGCAGTACAAGTGTTTCTTTGTTTGTTGTTGAATATTTGGAAGTTTTACCAAGGGCCGACGATGGAAAATATCAAAAAAACTTTTATGCACTAAATTTTAAGATTATGTGCGTTTTATAGACTCATTATAATTACCTATATGGATTAAACCCAAATAAGAAATGTGTCTTTATACAGGGTTACCTTGAAAGGACAGGCCATATTTGTATAAACAAAAGTATCATGACGCCCATATCCCCGAAGGGATAAGCAGAGGCGTAACCAGGGCACCCACGACTAGTCGAAGACACTAAGGTGATAGGTGGCAAGCCTATCGCCAACCGGGCACAATTCCAATCCCGAGCAACCAAATTTCTTTTTGTTGTCCGACCCAGGAATCGAACCCGGGACCCCAAGCAGTCAAGACCAGCACCTGGACCGCTAGACTACAGAGTCGACAACTGTTGCAATGAGTATTTCATTCACTTATGTTAAATGTCAGCTAAATCCTACAATGCGACAAAGTATATTACGTTTAGAGAATCTTCCTTCATTAGTTCTAGATACTTGAGAACATAACTAGTTTGAAGTAAGATTGCCTTAAAACAAAGTTGATGAATATGTAAATCTACTAGGAAAACTGTTGCAGTTTATATTTACAGTCTGTAATCTCACGTTAAGTGACAGCAAAATGGATTGTGTGATGGTGTGTGGAGGTTAAGTCGACAAGATTTATAGCTGCGCACATTTTCATTTAGAGGAGCAGATTCGTCCATACATTCTCTACGATGTTGATGTCGAAAATCATTATTTTTTATGCATATTTTTAAACAGAGAAACACTTGTACTGTTTTACGTATTATTAGGTTAAACAGTACAAGTGTTTCTTTGTTTAAATTATGAATATTTGGAAGTTTTACCAAGCCGCGGCAATGGAAAATATCAAAAAAATCTTTTATGCACTAAATTTTAGGATTATGTGCGTTTTTTATACTAATGTTAATTACCTATATACATATATTAAACCAAAAAAGGAGGGTGTGTCCATACACAGGGTTACCTTGAAAGAACCAGTCAGTTTCCTAACTAGTAAAAGAACCAGGCTTAAATGAGCGCCTCGTTTGTCAAGTGGCTAGCGTACATGCCTAACTACATTCACCAACCGCGAGGCTCGGGTTCGATTCCCGATGGGGGCAGGCATTTGTGTGATGAGCATTTAGATGTCTGTATTTCCAAGTCTGGGTGTTTATAAAATATATTCTGGTATCTATTTAAGTATTTCTATGTACTAGTATCGTTGACTAACACCCATAACACAAGCAAATAATTTGCTAACTTTGGGGTTAGATTCAATTTGTGTGACTTGCTCAAGGATATTTATTTCTTATTATTTATTAATTGTAATGCATTTTAAATATGACTATAAAATTGTAATATTATTAACTTTTATAAACATTCATTAAAAACAGTCCGCAAAAATGCTTCACTTGTTGTCACGCTACCCGTACGTTTTTTGCTTTGTAACCATGCAACTTGTATTAGGGATTAGATAAACATTACAATTTGTTTTTTTTTTTATTATTAATTACGTTATTGATCGAAAGTGTTATCGATTCCGAATCGTTTTTCAAAATTTGACCGGTACTTTAAATACCACCTCGTATAAAATATACTCCAAAATATTAATGCATTTTGGATTAACATTGTACTGGGACGTTTCAGATTTTTGTTAGTGTTCCATTTTGAAAAAAATCACATTCTCAACATTTAAAGCGTTAAGATTTAAATTTCAAGAAAGTTTTTCATAATTCATTTATTGTTTGAATATAGGTACATAGCAAGTTGTTACAAATTTAATTTGAACTCTACATTCTGCCTATAAGGCGTACAATTGTGAAATTAATACAAGACAAATAAACCAATTTACTGTCAATATTAATATTAAATTGATTTAATACAATCATACAAATTTACACTTACTTGAAATGATATTAAATTTTACCTATGTTCTAAATTAATTAATGTACACTCACAATTCAGTATTAATCTAAAATAAAATGTCAAAAATAGTTTAGAATAATAATTGCATCATTTGATCTAAAAATAAATAAAGTTATTATTACAGCTAAACATTACACAAAGTTTAAAAAGTTTTACTCATTGAAAATGTAATAATACTATAACGCGCATAGAAACTACGGCCATAAGTCAAAAATTTTAAAATATTTAGAGAATATATATTATAATATGTTTACTTAATGTGGAAAGTTGTGCATGCATTTTGTAACTAAGTTTACTCGTCTAGATCTAGACTTTGAGGTCTTGAGTTGAGAAGTCAGTTTTAATTACATTTTAGTTTAATGTGTTTGATTCAATTACTAGTTAGGAATAGATCGGTTTTTTAAAATAAAGTATCTTCACGCCCATTTCCCCGAAGAGGTAGGCAGAGGCACAACCAGGGCACCCACGACTAGCCGAAGACATTAAGTCCCACAATGCAATAGGTGGCAAGCTTATCGCCAACCGGGCACATATCCAATACCAAGCAACTTTTTTATAAGAAAATTGGTAAAACCCAATTTTTTTTGTTGGCCGACTCGGGGTTCGAACCCGGGACCTCATGCAGTCAAGTCCAACAACAGAACCGCTAGACCACAGAGGCGAGTTTTTAATAGTTTAAAAATATGCCAACAATTAATTATTTGTGATTAATTGTGACGTTAAAAAATGTTTATTAGATTACCCAAAATCTGAAGTATCTGATACTTATTATGAAACAACCTATATTATCCTGTTACAAAGTTTTATGCAATCGATTTGAAAGATTGATAAATGAACACAGAAAGTTTTAAATGATCGATGGAAATATCACGTCAATTGTCAAAATAAGGTACTTGCGCCTAAGATAGCCCAGTTCACAAGATGGCCCATTTTCAATATTTTGTATTTTTAAAGTTCGAAAGCATTTAAATGACTACCTACGGAACATTGTAACATTTAAACTCTTTCAAACTTTAAAAAAAACAAAATATTGTAAATGAGTCATCTTGTAAACTGGACTCTTTAAGGCGCAAGTAGGTATTTGGTAGTTGGATACTATCGTAACAATTCGGCATCACAGTTTTAAATAGAGACGAAATATTATAATTTCGGTACTCCGTATAAAAGAATGAAATGGAACTACTTTCATTAAGCTACTTTTTTTTAGCTCTTGCTCAGTGTTTGGGTTAAATCTCTTCAAATTTTAAAGAAAGATATTGTCCGAAGCGAAATTTTTTTAAAATTTTAGATACTTTCATCAAATTTGCGTTAAGTGAAGACTAAATTTGGCAATCAATTTAGGTGTCAGTGTATTAACATACAGTACTACTATTTAAATTATGCGCTTCGGCTTTACCCGTTTTATACTTTTATTTTTAAATTGACTAACCTGATCTAAATTTCAGCGAAATGATTAATTATGTAATAACAACTCTATATAGATATCTTTAAAATACATTCGGATTTCCGAAGCTTGACGAATATAGCCGAAGCGCATAATTTAAATAGTACTACTGTAACGTAAATTACGTTCCGTTAAAATGCATGAAAGTTTTATATTAAGTGTACTAATTTACTAAAGAGTTTATTTTCCCGAGTTGGAATGGTCTATCATTTGCAGAATAGACCATTTGCCTTCCTTCCAGGCAGCTCGTGAAAGACGAGCATAGGCCTACCGTCACCAACACCATAATATCTGCCTAGGTGGTAGAGTTTCGCAGTGACTCTAACGGATTGGTACCACCGCCTTACCTATTCCTGCCGCCATAACGTCAGTTTGGAAGATAAAGCAGCCGGTAAACTTATTTTTGCTTGAGGCCTAAAATCCCGGCCTCAGGTTGGCAACGCACCATTACCACCTTAGGTGTCTCTAGGCAGCGAGAATTTCTCACCATCAGGAAATCCGTCTGCTTGTTTGCCTTCCAATATCATAAAAAAAGAGCTTGTAACGAGTTTTTGTTTTACACCAATGCTTAACATTTGCATGTCTATACGTAACTTTAGTAATGAGATAGTCAACAACAAGACAATCTAATCAAATTATTATTACTTGTCAATTATCTGGTTATTTATCACTAATTATTGGTGAAAAAAGCATCCCTTTATTCGAAATCTGTGAACAGGATTCACGCTTAAGCCACGAAATATAGTACCTCTCTATGCTTCGTGTTTGTTTATCCATTTGAATTTAATTAGGTGATTTTATATAACTCTAGCTCCAAATAAAGCTGATGTTAATTATAATTACAATTCACACAGTCCTTACAAAAAATTATAATGCTTTTTTTGCAGATAAGATTTCTACTTGTGTTTCGTATAAAAGCCTTCGGTGATATTATACTAGCTACTTGAACTTTATATTCGTGCATGAAATTCTTTAATTATTTTTAATCAACTACGCCAGTTTAATAAGTATCATAAGTTATTTAAAACTTTCTCATAAACTAGAAATTTGAAGAAATGTTTTTCAAAAGAAAAGTTAGCATTTGAACATCTTGTACATTTGCACTAAAAGTATGATTTTGAGAAAGTTTTAATGAAAAAGGTAGCCTCTTTTATTCATGGTGCTAGATACTATCTTCCTAAAAAGTTTCCAGAGAAATACAAATTAGATATATTTAAACCTAGAGTAATTTATCTTAGTTTGTATCTTCACGTCCATATCCCCGCAGAGGTAGGCAGAGGCACAACCAGGGCACCCACGATTAGCCGAAGACACTTAATCCCACAATGTGATATGTGGCTAGCCTATCGCCTACCGACCACATATCAAATCCCGAGCAACATTGTTTTATTAGAAAATTTAAAATATACATTTTCTAATATTTTTTCTTGCCCGAGCCGGGAATCGAACACGGGACCTTATGCAGTCAAGCCCGTCGCCGGACCGCTAGACTGCAGAGGCGAGGTAATTTGTCTTCTTCTACCGTATTACCTAGATCACCATATCTAAATCCAACATCACTTTCCATTAGTTGAGTTAAAGGTCATAATTACGTATAAAAATAAGCAATTTTACTTAATACATACCTCCATCAAGCGTCGCTGTGATGTCTGCCTTTGGCTCAGGTCCATCACTACTTCTGCCAGGAGAAGTAGCTTCTGGCAAAGGAACTTCTTCTTCCGAGCTGTCTGCTGGATCTAAGACGTTTCTGTCACTGAGATTGCTGTTGCCCCCATTACCGATTTCAGCATACGTTCCACTGTCGCTCCCATTTTGAGTGGACCATTTGATAGGAGAGTCCAATTTCCCATTTGTTTGGTTCTCTTTATTGTCGTCATCTGGGGAAGAAACTATTATCGAGCTTTTATCAATTTTTTATTACATAAGGAGACAAAGCAATTTGATTTCCTGATAAATATATGAACATATACGTCTTATACTCAATACCATGAAAATTTTAGAAGCGCGTTGCTGAACTTCAGTAATTTATAAAGCGGCCCACCCCAGCTTCCCACGGGTATAAAACATATATATATATACATATAAGCCTTCCTTTTTAGTCACTTTATCTATTTAAAAAAACCGCATCAAAATCCGTTTCGTAGTTTTAAAGGTTGAAGCCAACAAAGGGACATAGGGACAGAGAAAGTGACTTTGTTTTATACTATGTAGTGATTAGCTTTACCCGCAACGTTCGACTCGAAACTTGACTTAAATTGAAATAATTGGAAATCGTCAACAACGGCAATTCTGTTGCGCACTCACCAAAAACAATTAAAGTTATTGCTATCTTCTTTCAACTAAAGCAACAGAAAGAGACAAAACACTTTTAATGCTGTCAGATTATCCTGTACATGAAATTTCTTCAAACGCTTAATCTATGCGAAAAAGGTAAAATTCGAATACGGAATATACGGGAATAAGGGAATACTTCGAAATTGATGAAATTTCATACAAACTTTCATAACTGGTTTCACCTCTTTTCGAGTGGAATTTCCAAAAATACGAAAAATTTCTACAAAACGCGCGTTTTATAACATCTTGCTACTTTATAAAATGTAAAAGTAAAGTATCTTCACACCCACATCCCCGAAAAGGTAGGCAGAGGCACAGCCAGGGCATCCACGACTATCTGAAGTCACTAAGTCCCAAAATGTGATAGGTGACAAACGTATCGCCAACAGGGCACATATCCTATCCCGAGCAACAAGCAACATGTTTTTATTAGAAAATTGAAAAAAACCTAATTTTCTTTTACCGGGATTCGATCCCGGGACCTCATTCAGTCATGTCCAACAACTGAACCGCTAGACCACTAAGGCTTTTTTTGGCAAATTATGTGGGCTGTGCGTTCCTAAGTTATAAGTTAAGTAGTTAAGTTATGCTTGGTCCCTATATTCAAGAAACGAGTTGTTTTGCTTACGCATGGTAGTATTTTGTACAAATAGTAAACATCTAACTACGGTCGTTCGTTATCGACTGTTAATTCAAAACATTTTGTGTGAGTATGAGCAACGCTTTGTCACTAACGCAAACTGCCAACGGTTATACTAACGGATTACGGTTCGTTGATTATAGGAACCGAGCTTCATTCAGTCACCTTTGATATATTCAGACCGCTTCGTTGGGAACAGGGTACACATTTAGCGTCACCGAATATTCAATAGGTTCGGATTCAATTTCCGTTAGGCACTTGTGTGACGAATATAGATCTATTTGTTTCTGAATCTGAGTATCTATACATAGTATAAAGCAAAGTCGCTTTTCGCGTCTGTCTGTATGTATGTATGCTTATATCTTTAAAACTACGCAACTGATTTTGATACGGTTTTTTCAATAGGTAGAGTGATTCAAGAGGAAGGTTTATATGTATAATAGCATGCTTCATATATTAGAGACTGATAATTTCAAGATTTCTAATGCGAAGTCGTAAATAAACATATTTTTTTGCGCTTGCATTGCAAACGCTGGCTGAACTCTTAGAGATAGATCAAAATAATGTACTAAGTATTGTTTACCCTAAAATGTCTACAAAAAAGTCCGCGATGGTATATGTTTATCTCTTAGGGATAACTTACAATAACCAATTTTTATCCTTTACTTTTTACGAAAAATAATGGCTTATTTACGAAGCGATTTAAAGCAATACAGTATTAATTCTTATCTAATTAAGTATCTTAAATAAGTTTTACATTTAATATAAAACAATATAGCCCTTTACAGCATGTAAATTAAACTAATAGTTTCGGAGATATTACGGGTTTAAAATATAGGGACATAGCGGTTGCGGCGATACCGGCTGGCCGGCTGGTACTTTGAA
>NJDD01010785.1:0-10160 GCA_002245505.1 Calephelis nemesis
CTAGCCGAAGACATTAAGTCCCACAATGTGGTAGTTGACTGTAGCCGGGCACTTAATCCCGGGCAAGTGGCAACGTTACTTTTAGTAGAAAATTGAAACTTCACATTTTTTATTTGTTTTTTTTTTGTTGCCCGGACCGGAAATAGAACCCAAGATCTCAAGAAGTAATTCCTAAGACGGACGGTTAGACCTCAGAGACGATATGTATATTTCTAAAATTTCGAAAAAAAAATCTGTTAGAGGTTTCCATAACTAATTTAATTTTATTTCACAGGATTAACTTATTTAATTTCACAGGATTTGCCGAAGTGAAGGTAAAACTGTAAACACAATAACGTATTCCTACGATTTATCTCAGGTGAAATTAGAAAAGAGAAAGTGTATGTTCAGTTTTGACGGCAAAATTGCTGAATTGATTTTAATATTTACAAAAAAATAGATGAAACTTTGGATAGCGACATTTCATCTTAAAATTTTAACGAGCAGTGTTACAGAGCTAAATATCAAATTAGTAGACTACGCGGGCGAAGCCGCGGGCTAGTATTATATATACCTAGGACAAACGGTCCAGTTAGGTAGGTCTAACTTCGAGAAAGAGGTGAATCGACGAATCCTACTCGGTTGGGCAGCGAAATTGCGTAGCGTCTTTTCGTCCCAAATACCTCAGTATCTCAAGACAAAAGTCTTTGACCAGTGTGTGTTACCAATGATGACCTACGGCACCGAGACGTGGTCTCTTACTGTGGGCCTGATAAACAAGCTCAAGGTTGCACAGCGAGCTATGGAGCGGGCTATGCTCGGGGTTTCCCTGCGAGATCGATTCAGAAATGAGGAGATCCCCAGGCGAACGACAGTCACCGACATAGCCAGCCAGGTTAGCAAGCTGAAGTGGCAGTGGGCAGGGCACATAGTGCGGAGAACTGATGGCCGTTGGGGCAGAAAAGTTCTCGAGTGGAGACCACGTACCGTCAAGCGAAGCATAGGACGGCCACCCACGAGATGGACAGACGACCTTATGAGGGTCGCGGGGTCTCGCTGGATGCAGGCCGCTT
The DNA here is from genome assembly GCA_002245505.1 of Calephelis nemesis. Lineage (NCBI taxonomy): Eukaryota > Metazoa > Arthropoda > Insecta > Lepidoptera > Riodinidae > Calephelis > Calephelis nemesis. Next base: position 1,053 of record NJDD01010785.1, read on the forward strand.
CCATCCGGTCGAAGTGGAAGTCAACGGGGGAGGCCTATGTTCAGCAGTGGACGTACTATGGCTGAAATGATGATGATGATTATTTCATCACCACATAACGATTTTATTATAATTTTCTCGAACGATAGCTAATGATTCCGAGATGGTCCCACATGAATTTTACCAACATTGCACTAGTAATTTAACAAACTTAACAATGCATAAAATATTCATCTATGTTAACATAATTTAAAAAAGCTCGACAATATATATGGACAATAATGCATTATTAATTAAAGTATATTCACGCCCATATCCCCGAAGAGCTAGGCAGAGGCAAAAATAGGTCACTTACGACTAGCCGAAGATACTAAGTCCCACAATGTGATGTGAATGTAAGTTCGAGCAACTTTTTTTATTTGAAAATTGGAAAAACCCAATTTTCATTTTGTTGCCCGACCTGGGAATCGAACCCGGGACCTCATGCAGTCAAGTCCAACAACGGAACCGCTAGACCACAGAATCTATTAATTATTACTCAAAAACCACTAGTCTGATCATGATAAAAATATTTAGAGGCCATCTCAAAATTATGGCCTATCTTCGCAAAAAAAGCAATCAAAATCAATTCACTATAGGCTAATTACTCGGCAAAAACAAAAAATTCAATTGAAAAACCTGTTTGAAGTCGGTTAAAAATAACACGTATTTATGCCATCACGAAACGCGGTTGCCTCCTGTACTATAAAACACGTGAGTACATTTATCACGGCATGTAAGTTCTACCCACTTACAAATAACCCTCGATATCACGTCTCCCAAAAAGATTAAGACGTATCGCACTCTAAATTGGAATTAACGACTTGGTCTTGCCACTTTGCTTACCTTAGGGTATTTATAAGCGGTTTGTAACTTAATATCGACTTCAAAGCTTTTAAGGCGCTATTACACATATGCGTATTAAACATGTTGCGAAAATTTGTTTGCGTAACTTTTTATTATGTATTTTTTAAGCCTAACGACACAATAGGGGTTACAAAGTTTGAAATTTTAATGTGTATGTATGTCTGTAGCAACATAGCTCCTAAACGAGTAGATCGACTTCGATGTTTTCGTTTGAAAGCCGACGCGATCGAGATGGTTCACAAAAAATAGGGTTAGTCGGGTGTTATTTTTTTAATAAGAACGATTATTAAATACTTTATTAATTACACTTGTAAATAAACAACTGTGTTCTAAACACCACAGACGTTATAGGTGTGTCGCTATCTATGCTAAAAGACTCGGCATCAATGCCAATCACTCACCTTCGATTCGCAGACAATATCGTGGTCATGGCTGAATCGCTGGAAGACTTGAGCAAAATGCTCGGTGACCTCGATAGAGTTTCCCATCAGGTGGATCTTAGGATAACCTTGGATAAGACGAAAGTCATGTTCAACGTTCATGTTGCACCTATCCCGTTTACGTTGGGAACTCGATTCTTGAAGTGGTTGATCAGTATGTGTACCTAGGTCAAACTGTTCAGTTAGGTAAATCCAGCTTCTAGAAAGAGGTCGACCGCCGAATCCAACTCGGATGGGCAGCGTTTGGGAAGTTAAAGGGGATCTTCTTGTCCGAATTACCGTAGAGCTTAAAGTCGAAAGTCTTCGACCAGTATGTGTTACCGGTGATGACATATGGAACTGAGACTTGGCCGTTAAATGTGGGTCTCTTAAATAAGCTCAGAGTCGCTCGGCGTGCGATGGAGAAAGCTATGCTCGGTGTTTCTCTGCGAGATATGATCCGTAATTCGGTGATCCGCAAGAGAACGAGAGTAACCGACATAGTTCAGAGTGTCAGCAAGCTGAAGTGGCAATGGGCAAGCCACATTGCTCGTAGAACCGATAACCGCTGGGGAAAAAATGTTCTCGAGTAGCGGCCCCGTATCAGAAGACGTAGTGTTGGACGATCTCCTACCTGGTGGACTGATGATCTGGTCAATGTCGCGGGGAGTTGCTGGTTACAAACGGCTGATGATCGTGACTTGTGGCGCTCTTTAGGGGAGGCCTATGTCCAGCAGTGGACGTCTTCCGGGTGATGAAGATGATGTAGTCTAGCAGTGCGGTGTACTCGACTTTACTCGGGTCCCAAATAGAAAAATGTTTTTTATTTGCTAATGTAAACTAAGTTTCTCAGAATTGAATGTGCCCAGTAGGTTGCCACTTATCACATTGATCTTTTCGGCTACTCGTGGCTGCCTTGAGATACAACACTTCTGCCTACCTATTCGATTGAACGGGCCTAACACTTTTCAATGATAATTAACAAATATGCAAAGACGAATACAGGTTCGCAGTATGATATCAGTATATCAGCTCAGTAGCTTTTAATATTGATCAGCACAGTGATGAAGGGTAATTTACCCTATCGCTAACCTATTTTAGTCACGAGCCTGCCGTAATCGCTGTAATCGACGTGCCTCCGACGTGCCGATACATCCTCATACGACGTTGATTGGCCGATTAAAAATGGAAAATTACTGTCTTGTACATGAAACCATGTGTTACTCGACATTAACATGGAAAATGTTTTAATAATGCATGCTATTAACCATAGATCAGGGTGCTGACGTGTTTTATATTTGCTATCTCTAGTGACCAACAGAAATACAACAGAGATAGCTAATATAAATGACGTCATTTGACAGCAATTTGATGTACACTTTTCCAATTTGAGTTGGTAACTGAGGTACGTAATCAGCACCCAGGGTGGGATTTCGTACTATAAGTGTTTTATTTGTACGATATTTCATTTGTAGCAAGTTTTACATGCTCTCTAAATTCTGGGATAGTATGTAAATGTACTAATCCTATTAATATTATAGATACGAAAGTTTGTATGTTTATGACTCCTTCACGCAAAAACTGCTGAACCGATTTTCATGAAACATAGACACACCTAGAGGACAACTTGGCTTAACACATGGGATAGTTTTGTGTTTTTCACAGCAACAGCTAGTATTTCATAGTTGCCTAATTTCGAATGTGTACTTACTTAACCTATAGTAGCCTGTAGACTTGAAAAATAGGCCTAAAATCCTAGCCAAAGGGCAGCGACGCACCCAATATATATGGCGTCTATATATTCCCTTGCCACCAGAAAAGCCGTCTGCGCACCACTCTACCACCAACGGCCTTATTGGTAGTAACCTTACCTTGCATCTTGCGAGCAGACTGCTTCCAAATTAAATATAAAAATTATTACATTTCTACATACTTTATTTCCACATCTCATCTTAATTTCCACTAGTTTTCCCCATCGTGGGACGTTAGTAAACACATGACATTGAGAGTAGGTAATTATTCGTTTATGAATAAAGATCAACCTATACCTTGCCCACCTATTAGCTACATTTCATCGAAATCGGAAACATGTCTCATTGATAAATGAAATTGAATTAAAATGTAAGTATTAGATAATAATACCACTCAGAACAGAAATCAGAATAGACCATCTGCGTTCCTGCCAGGCAGGTCGTAAAAGGCGAGCATAGGCGTACCGTCACTAACACCGTGATATCTGAATAGGTGATAGCCTGAACCTCCTCCACCTCCTCCACCTGAATTGGTAGGTACTTCCGCCTTACCTATTCCAGTCGCCATAACGTCATGACGTACTTATTCCGGTTCGGAGGGTAAGGTAGCCGGTAAACTTACTTTTGTTCGTGGCCTAAAATCCCGGCCTCAGGTTGGCAACGCACCATTACCACCTTTGGTGTCTCTAGGCGGCGGGAATTTCTTACCATCAGGAAATCCGTCTGCGTGTTTTCCTTCCAATATCATAAAAAAAACAACATCGCTAATTATGAGAACTAGCGGCTGAAATGATGATGTCCATATAATATGTCTAACTAGACGATATAATTATTAGAACCACAAATAAATAGTTTCTGCTAGCGTTCAAAAGTAGGAAAGGTTATTTAGAAACTTTCACAATCGATATTGAGGTCACAGACGCTTAATTTGGGATCTCATTATTTATTAAAATATTCTCAATATAGCCGAATAGCCCTTTGAATACTGTTAATATAATGTAGGGTCAAGGTAGGTTAATGGAACAATTTTCAACAATAAGCTAGGGCAGTACTTTTATTACACCGAAGACAGTGACATGTCGGTGAAACGTATCAGAGCCCTTACCATGAGTTTACGGCTTGTCAAGTTTACTATACTCGCTACCGTCTCTGTAAATTGTTTGTATGAAAACTTTGAACAGCGGCAGCGCCTCTATTGGTAACTAAGAGAAACACATTTTTAGACCAAAAATGTCATAGAGTTCGACACGTAACTTACCGAACGTAATCTATATCAACTCATGGTAAAGTATCTGTACTCGATACTTTTTTTTACACGCTTTTTATTAGCTTCACTTGTATGTTTGTATGTATGTATGTTTGTATGTATGTATGTATGTAACTCACACCCGTTTTTCTCCCACTTCCCGCGAACCGATTTCATTCAAACTTTGTACACTTATTAAGAACTGGTGCCAATAGAGTAATATAGTAAGTTTATCCCATTATCCTAATCAGGAGCGCCAGGATTTAACAATTTCCTTACGTATCCTCTACGTAAGGGCTAACAGCTTATGACTGTTATAACATTCTTTTTACAGTTTTTAGTTTGATGTGCTTGAAAAGCGTGTTTTTTAGTTTTTTTAAACTATATTTTATTTCTTTCTTTAGGTTTGGCCTTCACGTTAGCATTTTGCCATTAGTCAAGTAGAAATTTGCATCAAATTTTATATAAATTTTAATCAATTATAATTAGTCATAAGTTCTAAGTCGTCAGTGAGTCATGTCAGGCTCTTGGGTAAAGCTGTGACTTTATTACTATACACTATACACGATACGCTAATTTCTTCATGATTATTTCGTTTGTGCACTTTCACTGAACAAATTTGTCCAAAATGCCACCAAAGTCGACTATTTTTTACTCAATATCAACACGAAATTCAACAATTATGAAAAAACTTCGAACATCTTTTCTCTCGATGGCGCCAAAACTGTACTCGATACTAGTAAAGTAAGGCAGGGTGGTTTTAAACAGACTACGGCTGAAAATTCCAATGTTCATGTTTTGCCTACGAGAAAATAATGCGCCACTAAATAAATTTGAGTAAGTACCTAGCCTACACGAAAATAATGCACCACTAAATAAATTTGAGTACTAATGCAAGGAGAAATCAGGGGACGGCAACAAGCGGCACGACGCCTGAGACCACTTAAAATGTCAGTTTAAAAGTACAAATTTCTTTACTTTAAAAACTGACGAAAGTAACATTTTTCATGAACTTAAGTTAATTTCGCATTTGTGGCTTTCAAAACGTTTTTATGTTCACTTTCATAGGCTTAAATTCGAGTTAAAAATATTTTTAACAGTTACCCTTTTTTTGTGTTGTTTAAATTTCTTGTATTGTAAGGAAAAGAAAATAGAATCACAGTAAATTATTAAAAACATATTCATTTTCAAAACAAACGTTGGACTGTGAAAAGTATTATTTTAGTCATTACTTTTAAAGATGTACCTTTATATATTTGTCCCTACGACGAATAAATCACAAGTTGAACTAACAATCCTAATCTGCAATATTTGTCGAGTAACTATTATATTATATAATAAACTATTCATATTCTATAAAATCAATGGTCTAGCGGAGGATTACGCTCCTCATTGGTTTTTGGATCTTTGCTGGAAATCTCATACTCAAATAGTTAGGAAGAAATATTTAAGCCCCATCGGTAGGATGGACACATAAGACGGTAATATTGTAGGTAAATATATTAGGTAAGCTTGTGGGTATTATTAGAAACGTTTTCATTTGCCTATTTTTACTTATTCACGCTGACTACACTTAATTATTAATAATCCGACAAAGGTCCATACCTTTAAAGCCACAGACAGACACACACACACACACTCACAAAAAATTAACTTACAACACCTCTCTCTTGGACGCGCTTCAGATAATCGGCAAATGTTACGAAACATAATACCGTATCCATCACACACACGCACACACAAACACACATAAAAATACACAAAAACATACATACCAAAACTTAAACACAGACACATACACACAAACCGAAGCGTGATATTGAGTGTGTATAGATAGCACACAGAAATGTGGAGTATCAATGTTTGAGTTTTGTTGCTAACATATTTTTAATTATTGCAAAATAACAGTGGTTGCCCGGTAACTGGTCTAAGGTGAGACTGTGAGACTTGAAACTTTTCTAAGAAAGTGAACCCCTATATATGGAATCGTAAGAGGCACATTTTGTAGCTGTCTACTTTTGCTCAACGAAATATGTCCAATGTCACTATAATTGGAATCCTACCTGAAACTGGTACAGTTTTCATCGTGATATTTTTAGTGAACAAGATACAACATCCAACAAACACTATCTTGTTAAAATTATAGTTGATATTAGAGAAATAAAACAACCATCATCAAAAAAAGTTTATTTTTCATCATTACAGTGTACAAAATAAATAATTCATACGTCATATAGGTTAAAATATTAAAACGTTATAAATAAACACTTTTAATTAGAAAAAAATATGGAAACTAAAACCATAGTGAGAGGTTTTTTTTATGGAAACCTTTACCTATGAGAAATCTAGAGATAATCCTGGTACTTATATCCAAAAATATTGTTTCGTCTTAAAAACATAATGTTTTTATGACGTCAAGTTTTTGGGTCACTCTATAAGTACAAAAAATAGAAAAAATTACAAGGCGATTAAAAAAATACCAAAAGTCAACTTATCATCAAGTCACAGAGTTGTCTTTTAAAAAGTTCAAACTTTTAGTAGGCACATATAATGTAAATTAGTATATAAAAGCACACAAAGCTTTTGCTTCTACCAAATAACTCATCGCGGTCGGTGACCCAAAAAAAAGTCTATCATGTAGGCTAAACAAAACACGAGCACAACATAACTTACGACACGTAAATTTATCAGACGATCCTATTTCAACAACCTATCTAAGATAAAAGATAGGGTTATTAACAAACAGATCAGTATCCAACAAATCTATGTAATAGTGGAAGATCCGAACCTACATCGACCTATATTGAGCTGATAAAATAATTAAATTATTTTACATAAAATTGGTATATTTGGAATGATATTAAAATTCACTTGCCTACAAAAAATCTGGACAGAATATTTTTAATATTTGTTTATATTTTTTTATTAATCCGACTATTTGCAGGGAACCCTATAATTATGTACTGCGCACAGTAATTAGCATCGACGTATCTGTTATACCTGGCAACCCAGATAATTTGCACATTTTATACGTGTTAGTATACTTTAAGCCGATTGGACATTTTATGAAAAAACATTAAAAAAATATTCTGCTCAGGTTTTTATGCGACCCATTTGTATTGTAACCATATTTTCTGATATTTAGTATATCAGAAAATATACTACAAATGGATTGCCAGATTTTTTTTTATAAAATAGGTTTCATCCTATCATCAGCTGAAAGAAAGAAAGAAAGAAAAGAAAGAAAATATATTTATTTGCGGAATATGTGTGTTAAGGTTGTTACAAAATTATTTAAGCTTTCCAACAAATTCTATCACATTGTGGTGTGCAAATAATTTAATATTTTTATAAGTATAAAATAACTAATTGTATACACAATGTTTTAATATTCATACGAACAAATAGTTTTATTCTTATTATAATTTGAGTTATAACTTACAAATAATTTTAAAATTTAGTAGCTGGGTGTAGGTCGACCTAGATTCGGATTTTTTACAATACAAAAGTGCTGAATATTGTAAAATAAGGTTAATGTTGAGAAAATTGTACGCAAGAATGCTCATACTTTTCGTTCGCTGAACACGGCTAAAGATGTTCACTTCAAATCCAAACGCAAAAAGCAAGGATTAAGTTATTGCTTTAGACTTCGGTTCACTTTTGTGGTGTAGAGAATGAGCTAACATCACTTTCCGATTATGAAAAGACCTATGACAATACAAGCACTTATGGGCTCGTACTCCAGTGTGGACACTGCTGTGCCTCCTAACCTGCGTCCCAGTGTAAAAACTCTTATCGCACAAGTCACATTTGTACGGTTTTTCCCCTGTATGACTTTGCATATGAACCTTTAACTGCCCCTTAGCTTTGTACTTCGACCCACAGAGCTGACATACATGTGGTCTTTCATCTGTATGCCAAAACAAATGGCTCTTCAACTCACATTCAAGGGCGTATTTCTTCAAACATATACTGCATTCAAAGGGTTTATTTTGTTTCAATTTTCTCCAGTGAATATCTAGTTTCTCTTGGTTCTTAAAGGTTTTTTTACAATGACTGCATACTACAGGAGTGCTCGGTTTGTGCATGTTTGCTACATGGGCCTGAACGAAAATAAAATAAATTAGTTTCAACATAATCGACAAAGTGTTGAAGTACTACCCATTTAAACACATCGAGTTGGTTGTTCGAGTTAAAGACTCGACAGCGATTAATCGATAAACGCGAGTGCAAATATCGATATTATCGATTTTTTATTAACCCTCGACGGAAAACGACGGCTGTTATAAGATTAACGTGTTTGTTTGTGGCATCATAACTTTTAAACTGAGGGATGATTTCCATGCGGATTTTTTGTTTCAAAGCTGACGTGATCGAGATGGTTTTTAGTTACTTTACATATTATAGGTTTTGTTGGTGGTCCGTTGAAATGTTTTGATTTTAATATTATTTAATACTTTATCCTAAATAAAACAGTAATAACTGAATAAGTAATATTATACAAAATACGAGCTTATTTCTATACAAGATTTCTTTCAGCAAACACAAAACACAGAGAATGCTTAATAAAGTGTAGAATATAGAGTGTACAAACACAAAAACTTACTGTAAGGAGTACAAAAAAAATTAATAACTATAAGTAATTCTTTTGTACGAGCTGGTAAGAAACAAGAACTCGAAAGCAGCTAACAGTTAAAGCAGTGACAAGAAGTCACTAAAATTGCTAACTTAAAATCAATTATTATGTAAAAATTGAAACGAAATCCAGAAACAGAATTCCTAACTAACATGGCGGGACTTAGATAAA
>NJDD01010785.1:35556-55572 GCA_002245505.1 Calephelis nemesis
CGCATCTGCCTCTTTTCGTACCGACGAGGGCGGATCGGTACGCGTCGCCTCCAGGGAACGCCCTAACCCGCTCTGCGGCACTTTTTCGGGCCAGAATTGCAGTCCAATATTTGCCATAAATTATGGAAAAAATTTGTACTTCTGGTAAAATTGTGGTAAATTGCCTTTCAATTTGAACACTGATAAAACAATTGATAAATAATTATATATATAATTATAACAAGTGTTAAATAATTATATTAAAAAGTAAATAAATGTCAAAAGAATATTCAATATTATTCGTTAAATATACCGGATATCGTGCAATAAAAAACAAAATTAATGTGTACATAATACATACATTACTGATATTGATTTCTTGGAAATCTAAAAATTAATTGTTATAATAAAATTTCACCAATAGCCGACGCTAGAAACTGTAGACTGTAGCATAGGGTACTTATAACATGATACTTGATACTGAATATATTCCATCGCCTACGGACATTCGTAGCAAGGGATTTGTGTCTCAAATATCCAATATGGTAATACAAGTAGGTATAAGAGAAAACCGAGATAGAAAGAGTATTGACGGTTTGGCAATAACAACTAAACAACTGTAGTAGTGGTTTGTTTAATAAGTTAGATTACAGCTTTTTAAAATGGTAAAAGAGTGAATAAGCACACAAATCTTCTGATAAAATTAAACAGCCGTAGCAGACACCAAAGAAATTATAGGTGCGTTGCTGTTCTGAGGCCCAGGTGTTAAGCCTAATGTGCAAGTCCGCATATCCTTCTTTCTAGATCGGAACACAATATTTTCAAACGCCGGAATAATATTGTTTTGAATAGGTAAGAAAGTTTATCTCTAGGCGATTGTTTTACATGGTCTTGCGTACTACCTATGATCCTAGGCTTGGAAAGGCTGGGCAGGCAACCCGGTCCCACACGAAGAGAAAAAAAAACACCCACACGAAGAGAGTTTCTATTATAAACATGAGTTTCATAAAAATCGGCCGAGCTCCTTCGAAATGCGTTCGTAAATATACTATCACGAGATTTTTATAAAATTACTAGCTGAACCAGCAAACTTCGTATCGCTTGACATTAATGCTTCGACAGTAGCGCAGTCTGTCGGATCCGATGTGAAACATTCCAAAATCAACAACGACTTATTATTAAAAAATAATTAAAAAAACATTTTCCAGGACACCAAATTGTGAATCTAAACCATTCTCGAATTCCCTTGAACACGCACAAAAACTTTCATCAACATCGGTCCAGCCGTCTAGAAGGAGTTCAGTGACATACACACTCACAGAAGAATTATATATATAAAGATTGTATTTTTTTCGCTTTAGATAATTCTGTGGGTTCACTAAAATTGTTTTATGGGGTTGGGTAGGTCATAAAAATCATGAAAGCAGGATAAATGCCGTCGAAATGAGAGCACTACGGAAAATCTGTGGGTTACGCTCATTGCAGTTGGCTAAGCAATAGTGAGATCCGAGGAAGAGTGGGATTGAAAGAAAGTGCTGGCGTTAAAATGAGAAGCATTCTCCGATGGTTCGGTCATGTGTAAAGACTGACCTACGAAATATTGAAAAAAAAAAAACAGAAATACAATGCGAGTGTAAATCGATGTATTGTTTGCTTTGTAATTCCAATATCAAATCATTCATGTTTTTTCTGAGGTTGGTATCAAGAATCTTCCAGAACGGTATGTTTATATTAAAGGAGTAATTGTAAATGCGAAGAAACCTAGGCAACTGTTTCGCACTCGATACTCTCTGCCTACACATAAGGACTTGGTGTATGTGTAATATAAAAGGAAATATTACATACTTACATACGTATCTTCACGCCAAGTCACTTACGGGGTACGCAGAAAGTATCCAGACCTCACGATCCTGACAAAGCTGTCTAGCTTCCTTTACATTAATTACCCTTTATTTCAATCACGACGGTTTCGGAGACTCTTGACACTACCCTCGGATATTATAATTGATCTGATCGTGGTACGATAGCCTTGGTCTCCCCGAGTACCTACATAATAATATTTTTTTTCTTATGATATTCGAAGGCAAACAAGCAGACGGATTTCCTGATGGTAAGAAATTCACGCCGCCTAGAGACACCAAAGGTGGTAATGGTGCGTTGCCAACCTGGGGCCGGGATGTTAGGCCTCGAGCAAAAGTAAATTTACCGGCTACCTTACCCCCCGAACCGGAACACGTCATGACGTTATGGCGGCAGGAATAGGTAAGGCGGTGGTACCAATCCGGGCGAGTCGCTGCTAAACTCTACCACCTAGTCAGAATTCACGGTGTTAGTGACGGTGAGCCTTTGCTCGCCTTTTACGAGCTGCCTGGCAAGGAAGGCAGATGGTCTATTCTACAAAGGAGCCCGGACCAACACGGGGGAATAATAAGGAAATATTAAGGAGCTTTAAATCTTCTTAACCATAGTACAAGTACAAATATCACAGGTGACCGTTTATTTAGTATCCTACATTGTAGAGCCGAAGTATGGGCGGGCGGTGCCGCGCTTATAGATTGCTGGGCGCGCATTCAGTGAGTTCCGAAGTGTCGGCTTGCACGGTCGTTTCCCACTACCCTCTGATAGTCGGAACGGGATACACATACGGATTTGCATACCCTAGAGCAGGATAACCGATCCGTTTTCAACAGGTCGTTACTGTTCACTAAGTTCACTAAATGGTGATATCGTATAATAATTTTCACTTCTGTTCCACTTTTATTGTTCGTATAAAGTTTTGTATATTGTGAATTTTATTGACATTGGTGTTTATGTTTGCCTAGTACTGTGTTTTTAGTTTTGGTAAACAGGAACACTACAGTTGAAGGTAATCTCTAACTTATTTATATTCTAAGTTACTTCTGTACATTCCTTCATTTAGTAGTCGGTATTATATATACCGACTACGTTTATTTGATGTACAATGTTGAGTACATATACATTTGTAATTTCAAATATCGTAAGAAAAATATCGAAACTCGTTCATTTTCACAAACAAATTTAAAAAATATTTTCATTTAAATGTCATACATATTACCTACTTGTAGGACGTTTTATTCTAGCAACGTAATTACTTCCGTGTCCTTGTACTAGGTACTTGTATTACAACTTTTTACATATACTTATACTAGACAATTCCGCAAACGTGATTTTATTAAACTTTGTATTCGAAGAGTAAGTTAAGTACCTAACTTATTAAGCTATTCTACTCTACTTTTCTAGAATAATACTTTTAGTGAGTGTTTTCTTAGTGTTCTGTCGTTACATTTTTTTATTTACTACTAGCTGAACCCGCAGTCTAGTTCACACGGAATTTAATAAAAAAGAATCAAAAGAAAAATAAGCCTTATTACATACTCTTCATTATATGATATTGTTAATTATTTTAAAGGTACTACTTATTACATCTAGTGAAAGTACTATCAACTTCTGTCCAACCGTTTCTGAGATTTTCCGAAAACCATCAGCATTAAACTTCCAAAAATTGTGAATCATCATGCCACACTCACACACCCGCACACACTCACACACACACTGACATGCACGTACACACGCACTTTATTAGCATTTAGTTAATGGTTAATAACAATTTATTGTAGGTAAAGGATTCGTTGATTTTTGTGGAAAGAAATGTTAAAATACCGTTTGTATTTTGTTAAAGAGGGCAAAATGGCACAAATCCGATTTCAATTTCCAATTCGCATCTAGATGCAAACAAATCGAGATTCAAGAGTAGCCCAACTGTTTCTGTAACGATAGCGACAATGTCCGCCACAATTGTTTTACAATTTGTTGGTGTATAATAAATGTATCCTGGTCTAATCTACAAATATACTAAATACTTCAGATCCAAAATATAGACTAATATTTTCACCAAGTCCTATCTTAAGCGCGTGTCAAATTTTGAAACTTCAAAATTGAAATACTATGATTTGAAAATAAATATTAACCCTATTTCACCACTTTAGTGTTTGTGTTTCGCATTCACAAATACCACCTGTATTTGAGAATATCCAACTACAAAATAAAAATGATAAACATATCTCAAAGAATGTTCTAGCAAATATCTACTTCGGTATATTTCTTCTTCTTCTTTTATGGCTTTTGCAACTACCGTGAGTAGTTTGATTTCGCCAATGTCTACGTGTTGGATTCGGTATATTTGTGTGTGCGTTAACAGGTAAATAAGTCAACAGCCTTTGGCATTTTTTACAAGGCAACGTATTCAAAATTAAATTGTGAATGGACTTCAAATTAACTAAAATGAAAAGTAATTAACTAAAATGAAAACCACAGAGGCGCGGTCTAGCGGTTCAGTTGTTGGACTTGACTGCATGGTTCAAATCCCGGGTCGGGCAACAAAAATAAAATTGGGTTTTTCCAATTTTCTAATAAAAAAAAATTTTGCTCGGGATTGGAAATGTGCCCGGTTGGCGATAGGCTTTGCCATCTATTACATTGTGGGACTTAGTGTCTTCGGCCAATCGTGGGTGCCCTGGGTGTGCCTCTGCTTACCTCTTCGGGGATATGGGCGTGAAGATACTTTTTTTTTAAAGTAACTGACCACCTTTAAAGATCATGATGTACCTAACTTCGGACGTAGTTTTTACACTAAGACACTAAGCGCCTCAATGTGGTTAGTGACAAGCTTATCGCCAACCTGGCGCACATATCTAATCCCAGGCAACGTTCTTTATTTTTACACTGAAAATATACGTTTTCTAATTTTTTTTGTTGCCCGAGCCGGAACCAGAAGTCAAGTCCGACGCCGGGCCGCTAGACTACCGAGGCGATAATATAAATAAATAAAAAAAAATCGCCTCTGTGGTCTAGCGGTCTGGTGTTGGACTTGATTTCATGAGGTTCTGGGCTCGATGCCAGTGTCAGTCAATAAAGTGACAATGTTTTTTTTTTCTAATAAAAGGAATGTCAGGGATTGGATATCATCCATATTGTGGGGCTAACGGCTGCACACACAGACGTTAAGTATCATTTGATATATCGTTAAGTCACAATTTTATTCAGAAAATGTCGAGTTAATGACTGATTGATTTTTAAAATTGACGTCTCTATTTGTAGCCGTTAGTGTATTCGGCTAGTCCTTGGTGTGCTGTCCTGGTTTGTACTAGCTTTCTTTCCAGGGATGCGAGCGAAAAGTAAAACAAATAAGATGAGTAAAATGAGATATTTTAGTAAAGTAAACAACTTGCTTTCTCAACATATTATTGCAACAATAATTAACGTTTAAAAATAGGTTCCGAATTTTAATAATGTATCTTGATTACAGTTTCATGGTACATCTACAATGTATAAGCTGCAATATTTTTTACGGTTTTAATACGAATGGAAAACTGCCAATACACAGCCAGCAAATAAAAAATAAATAACATCTTTTATATCAACGCTGACATTAGGTTGTTTTATGAATCGCAGCGTGACTTTTTATTATTCATTAGGTACGAAAATAGATTGCTATTTTTCTGAACATACCCATTTCCTTCATATTCCTTTACGCTATTTCCATATGAAAGATGAGATTTGCAATAGGCATGGAATTTTCTATCAAAGTTGATTTTTTCAGAACAGTAATGGGACAAACTTCATACTACTACTACTACTTTTTTTTAATGCCCATGGCTTACAGCACTCCTAAGAACTCACGGCGCGGTTTTTACCCGCGGCCGCGGCGGTTGCGGGCCCGCAGACTTCGTAGAATGTAGATTTATATGCAAAACGTAAGATCACATTTCACATTTCACCCGCAGCGCCTGCATTTGTTTGCGGCTCCCGCGAGCGGTCGTCTGCCCGTTGACTGTGCGGTCTGCGGTCGCTTGACGGGCGACCATTTTATACTATTTGTACTGATTATTTAACCGCAACCGCCGGCCGCGCGTTATTCAACCGCCAAGTTTGCGGGCAATAATTTCAACCGTGGCGGGACCGCAAAAATTACCCGCCTCGTGAGTTTTGAAATAAATCGCAGAACCGTGACCGCTGCGTGCGCGATTCAAAATCGCTCCGTGAGTTTTTCCTTATTTTATTTAAAATATCTCGTTCAAATTGCCGAAAAGAACAAGCTGTTTGAATTTTGTTACTGACAATTACGTACTAATGTTGCCATATAAAATTATCAAAACATACAATTATTGCGAAAGAAATTATAACAAAAATGTTTAAAAATGTGACAGCGCCACACATGGAAATAAAAAAAAGTATTTTCTAGATTAGTGTGTTCCTGTTTAAGATTCTACAAGCGCTTTCTATCAGGCGGGTACCCCTAAACGTTACACTCTTTCATATCTTATTTCATCGTCTTTACATAATATATCTATCACGAAATATATATGCTAATTATTGAAAAGTATGTGATCCTAGAATATTATCTTTAGATATTAGAAAACCATTTTTATGTAATTGAAGTAATACATTACCATCACCAAGAAATTTAAAAATAACGTTGATTTCCTCTTCAGTGGATTGGTGGAAAAGCATCTATAGAGTAATCATTAAATACTTATCTTAGTGTAACGTACTTTATATTAGTGTAACGATATGAAATAGGAAAAAATATAAAATTAGAAATATTTACACTCCCAAACAAGTGCTCTATCAGGACGTCTTTTCAGTCTAGTATGTTGAAGATAGTCTAGAAAAACATAACAAAAAACTTTTAACAGCCATTATAGCCAAATCAAATTAGAAATCAACAAAATTGTAGAATTTTGGATGAATGGCACTCTTCGACTGTACAAAGCTGACGTCATGATTGCTTCTTGAGACGCCCACTTGTATGTCTAGTAAAAAATCAGTTGTAACTTGAAAGTCGTCAGGGTATATGCGGCGGGTTTCACCGATATGGTTGGCGTTAATTAAGTCAAGTTTAAGCAAACATACTCAGGTCTGTGCATTACGCTGTTTAGCATTAAGCTTGCGTCGATTAATTAACATATCTGATGCCTCATATGAATTGTTAATTATATCATTTCCACGTAATCAACAAGCTTGAATAACTTGACAGATTTACGGGAGGTTAGAATTTTTATACGCAACACATGGAAATTTTGCCATGTTCAGTATGCAAAGTGGGAATTGAATCAAAGCACCCAGTCTTGAAATTAAGCTCAGTGCTAAATACAGTTATGTTTAATTATATAAAATACTAGCTGTCCCGGCGAACTACGTACCGCCCGTTCAGTTTTTATAGGAAAAATTAAAATGTTATTACGTTTCCGAACAAACGATGCTCTTTCAATATAGTCTGTGGATGTGAATGACATTGACATTCGTTACGCGCGTTTTTTAAAATATGAAAAATTAAATGATGTATTTTTCAATATTTCTGAGAGATTTTCTTAATATTTTTGTCCGTAATAACCTTCTCCTAATAATAACAAATACAACAAAAAAAAGAATTAGTGAAATCGGTCCAGCTATTCACGCGTGATGCCGTGACCAAGGAAAACGGGTTTCATTTGTATGTATATAGAAGAAGATGTTTTGTTTAAAAACAATGCATGCTGTGACCGATTTATGTGTACGTAGTCTTTACGTTTTAACTTTTGCCTTAGGAACCTTTGTATTAATCATACAGTGATGTGCAACTATACTTGGCCTTATATTGATAAAGCAAAATACTAGTGACTAATTTGTAGTTACGTTCCCCATTAAACATTCACCGCATTATCTATTTCTGACGCTTTTTCAGTGTTCTGCCTTATCGTGTGTCATACTAGAGGGTTGGATAGATGGTCGACTTTTGTACGTAGCCTAACATCCTAGCTATAATATAACGTAGCACTAGTAACATATATGGTGTTAGCAAGGGTTGTCTCTATGTATACATAAAAGAGAAGAATCACCCAATCTCTTTCTAGGTGTCTCTTTAATTAAAAAACAACCCGTGTTGTTCCGGGCTCTAATGTAGAATAGACAATCTGCCTCTTCTGCTAATCTGGCTGTTCGTAAAAGGCGAGCATACGCTTACCATCACTAACACCGTGACATCTGACTAGGTAGTGGAGTTTCGCAGCGACTCGCCCGGATTGGCCCTAACGCTTTACCTATTCCTACCGCCATAACGTCAGAGCTTGCCGTTGACGTGTTTCTGTTTGAAAGGTAAGGTAGCCGGTAAACTTACTTTTGCTAATTCGTTCCGACCTCAGTTTGGCAACGCAAATACAAAAATGTTATTTAATTGTCTGCAACTTCCTTAAGTGATACAAAATGAAATTAATTTTAGTTTGTTAATAAGAATTTATATCGCGCCATCTTGAGAAGGAACTGTTGCAGAGATGCTCGGCAAACTTTTTACATTAAGATTTATGCCTCCGTAGCAACAAGGTTAGGGGTTGAATAAAGTATGATGGTTTATGGCTTTGGGGTTGAAAGTAGAACAGACGTGTATGTGTATTACTTAAGTTTTTGAACTCTTTTAAAATGCGTGAAAACCGCGAAGATAGACTTTTTCTATAAATCATTTTAGCGCAGTAATACTGCAAAAAACGAGGGTTTGCAATCCGGAAGTGCCGGCAAAAGTGAAAACTTGAATATTAACGTTGTGCATTTTTGATATTTTGGAATGTTTAGGGAATTATTTTGCACAAATTGCTTTAATTATCAGTATGAAAGTACTATCATTTATGTGGTAGAATACAATATTCATTTATTGCGCTATCGTACACAAACATGACAACACGAACATTCGCGCAAGCGCCCTGCGCCGTCTTACGAATTTTAGATCAGGTCACGTGTCCTGACGCGAGTTTAGAAGTTTTGACCTATTTCAAAAAAGTGCGCAACGCCGCTAAAGAAGTTTTCACTATAAAATCATTCCAATTTCATTATGACGTAGCAATTTGTGGATTTTGATTGTTGATTGGTTCATCCCTTCAAGCGTGATATAGGTATATATATAGTATAGTTATATCATCGCCTCTGTGGTCTAGCGGTTCAGTTGTTGGACTTGCATGCATGAGGTCTCGGGTTCGAATCCCGGGTCGTGCAACAGAAAGAAAATTGGGTTTTTCCGATTTTCTAATAAAAAGAGATGTTGCTCGGGATAGGATATGTGCCCGGTTGGCGATAGGCTTGCCTATCACATTGTGGGACTCAGTATCTTCGGCTAGTCGTGGTTGCCCTGGTTGTGCCTCTGCCTACCTCTTCGGGGATATGGGCGTGAAGATACTTATATACCTATATCACGCTTGAAGGGATGAACCAATCTTGTTAATTGTTTTTTGTGTTAGTTATTGTCTGATAAAGGTTCTCATGAAGAGAAAAACGGGGAAAATTGCAGACGAAATGGGAAAACAATACTTAATTTTCTTTCATACAAACTGTTAGTTACTGTTTATATAAGCGATACGAAGTTCGCCGGGCCGGCTAGTAATGTATATTTTTTTTATTTACCTTGACGACATCGATGATGACGATGGTAGTCGTCTGTATAAAGTGACTGCGGTCACTAATGGAGGTATACTAATAAACACATTATCTAGAAAAATAATAAAAACTAATCCTAAAGTAAGCAAATCATATGCTTTACGTTCTGTAAGTTACGTTTCGAAATCTATGCCACTTTTGGACTAAAACAGGGTTTCTCAAACTTTTAGCTCCACGTACCCATGTTAAAAATTCCATGTTACAGCGAACCTCTACAAAAAAATGAAAGTAACTAATTAAGTCCCCCTCAAAAAAAAAAACAATGAAGTTGATTATTCACAAAAAATATGTTTTTGTTTCATCAAAAGGTAACAATTAAGAGCGAAAAGAAATATTTTTACTACCATTAATGTGATGGGTGTGCTTCTTTTCTGTCAATTTTAGAAGTGATTTTGGATAATTTTAACTTTAATTCTAACTTGGCATCAAGTCAATTTCTGTATTTAGAGCCACCATATGTAACGCACGTGCCTGTCGCTTGCCAATCATCATAGCACCGTTACGTAAATTTTGTCGCGTACCCCTTGCCCTCGAATGGCGAACCCCTAGAGGTTCGCGTACCCCACTTTGCGAAACGCTGGTCTAAAAAATGTGTTTCTCTTAGTTGTCAAAAGAGACGCTGTTCAAAGTTTTCATTTAAATAATTTACAGAGACGGTAGCGAGTTTTGTAAACTAACGGCCAATATTTATATTGTATCTCTAAAGATGGATTTCTAGCAATCTAGATAGCTGCTTATCCGCCCGCTTATCATATACCTAATTTCCATATTTATCCTGTAAAATGGATCAAATATCAATCTTGGACAGCAAGTTTCGGATTAAGATTGCTTATTATTAATATTGGCCGTTAGCAAGTCAAACTCATAGTAAGGGCTCATCTGTATCAGACTCTCAAGTCAGGCTTGTTCGTCCATCAATAAACCAAACAATCCATTAATCTATCAATCAATTTAATCTGTCATATCATCAATCATTAAATCAACAATAATTATTCATAGTTTTAACATAAATTATTCGTAGTTTTAAATATTACTAGCTGTTCCCGCGAACTTCGTTTCGCCCATTCAGTTTGTATAAGAAAAATTAAAATGTTGTTTTTCCCAGTTTCTTCACAATTGAACAGAATAAAAAGTACTCTATGTCCTTCTCCCGGTACTAAGCTACCTCCCCACCAATTTGCAGCCTAATCGGTTCAGCCGTTCTTGAGTTATGAATAGTGTAACTAACACCACTTTCTTTTATATATATAGATAAATATCAGTGATTAATGTCATTATTATTTTCAATATTTAGGTATTTTGTATATGTTTATTTAATCCTATTCTTAATATTATAAATGCGAAAGTTTGTATGTATGGATGTTTGTTACTCTTTCACGCAAAAACTACAAAGCCGATTACGATGAAATTTGGTATGTAGGTAGCTGAAGACCCAGAATAACATATAGGGTACTTTTTATCCCGGAGTTCCCGCGGGATTGGGACTTACGCGGGTGAAACCGCGGGGCGCAGCTAGTTTCTTATAATTAATTATCCATGGATCATCATCATCATCTAAAGTCTGCAGGACGCATGTGAAATCCTCTACATCATTGATTTACCCTTAACTAGTTCATCGCAGTTTTGGAAACGGAATGCAGGATCGTATACGACATCACGTGCATTTGATAATTTATTCTGTTTTTACAGAATACCTGCAACAACTTCCTGGTAGGATAGGAACCACAGCTTTACATTTCTTGTCGTGATTACTTCAGTGCTCAACACAGCTTCTTGCACTGGGCCGATAGAGGCTGAATTCAAAGTCAATGCCATTAGCGCCATTATCTCTAATGTCTGTACGTGATCTTCACGCCCATATCCCCGAAGAGGTAGGCAGAGGCACAACCAGGGCACCCACGACTAGCCGAAGACACTAAGTCCCACAATGTGATAGGTGGCAAGCCTATCGCCAACCGGGCACATTTTCAATCCCGACCAACATTTTTTTTATTAGAAAATTGGAAAAATCCAATTTCCTTTTTGTTGGCCGACCCGGGATTCGAACCCGGGACCTCATGCAGTCAAGTCCAACACCCGGACCGCTAGACCACAGAGGCGATAAACTTTTTTTTTTCTATAGGTGATGATTATTTCTTACTGGGAGATCCATCTTCTTATTTGTTTTCTAATCTCATACCTGTTAAATTTTAAAAGCACAGTTTTTCAGTAAGTATTAGGTAGTCAATTCGATGTTAAAATTTAAATGTAAGTGGTTTTAATGAAATCAATTAACAGAAGAAATCTACGCAGTTCTTTGCAATTTAAAAAAACATCACAAATCTTTGCTTACGATTTTATTTTTTTACAACGAAGAACTATGCCTTAACATAACGAAAATAAGTTTTAATTTGCTTATTAAAAAAAAATTAAGAAATATTTATAGCCAAGGAATCTAAGTCTGCACTAGGGGTTTATAAGTTAGTTTTATACTTGACATGTGCGAATTATATTGTGAAAAACAATTAGAAGCCATACTTATCGCCTCTGTGGTCTAGCGGTCCAGGGTTCGATTCCAACAAATAAAAATGAAATGTGGTTTTTCCAACATTTCCCGGTTGGTGATAGGTTTGCCACCTATGACATTATGGGACTCAGTGTCTTCGGCTAGTCGTTCATGCCCTGGTTGTGCCTCTGCCTACATCTTCGGTTATATGGGCGTGATGAGTACTTTTGGCTTTTGTTTATAAGAAGGAATATGAATTAAATAAATAATTTACCAAAAAAAGGCAAAATTTACTAAAATCGTTTCTTCGATACCCGTAATATAACAAGACTGATTTAAAACTTATGATACCAACCAAAAAAAATCATTTTTTATGACGGAAATAAATCTTTTCTAAGACAAAACTGCTTTGTCAAAGCTCGTAGGCCCGCAGTTATAATTATTATACTATTTACTTTTTTATTTAGAACATAGCACAAGTAACAGTACAGTACGTACAGAAGACGCACTGCCATACAAAATACAAGCAAAATTGAAACTTAAACCGTAGCATAAAAGCTCAAAAGCGTGAAGCAAACATGCCTGACACACCAAAAAGTTCACGCTTGCTAATCAAAATTGAAACGTTAATTGAAAGCTCATAACATAGCGCTCAAAGTATCTGAATTTATGACGTCAGGTATGATTTGGTTTGGACTTTAAACTCTTCAAGAACTCTTGACTCTTGAGTTGACTGAATGTATGTATAAACTATGGAGTGCTTAGCTGGAATAATACTGATATTGAAGTAGGTTTAGTGAAGTTTTACTGCGTTTCAATTATTGTGTATCAAATGAAGTTAGAAGTTAGCACACTGTATGGTTGAACAGCTAATACGCTTACCCTGAACTAGTTCATTCTCAAAGGATATTGGAATTGGAATATCGAATCGCATTAGTACTCGTACATCTCTAGCATTATTTATTCAGAGACCTGCATATTTCATGAAAACCTATACTGGCAGTTTTTCTAACACAAAAATAAACTTTTTTATAACATAACACTAAAATTAAAAATGTTTATTCAAACCACAGCAAAACCAACATGTAATGTAGTTAAAAACTATTTTTATTAAACAGGAAAATCGCATTGAAATGGGTTCACTCATTCAAAAATTATGATGCTATAGACAGACAGAGAGACAGGTAAAACTTATAGTACCCCTCTTTTTCAGTCGGGGTTAAAACGACAGTGATCATTCTAATGCTACAAAAAACATGGCCAATAGACACCATAGGTGCGTGGCGGTTTTGCATCCANNNCTAAGTTTGATGTTCTAGTCTACCGGCTACCTTACTTCTCAATCCGGATTATGAAAATGTTATTATAGCTACAAGAATGAGTATGACGAAAAGTGACTTAAGTTGCTCCACAGCACTCTGCCACCAGTGGTATTATGGGCAATAATCCGTTTAACAAAGGTTCCTTTCTTAAGCCACAAGGCATTAAGGCAGATGGTCTATTTTATATAGAGGATTTGGCCGATAATTTGCCATTATTAAAGGCGATTGTGCTCCAATTCAATCAATTTTGTTATAACTTATTTAGGACTTGAAACTAACCCCTGTAATTAAAATGGAAACCCAATTAAAATTGATCCAATTACTTTCTCGTGATGCACGAAAGAATATTTTTCCTTCAGTTTTAATATTTAGTATAAGTACGTCGTCCTCAGCGCTACCTGAATTAGTTTTAGTATTTTTTTTTACTTTCTAATGATAATTCCAGAGTCTGACCATTTTAAAATTAACGCTTAACGGCATCTTTAATTGTGTCACAGCTGAATTAAAGGATATGCATTGGAAACATACGAAGCATTCATTCTTTAGCGTGCATTGACTTGTCATCTACAAATTTCTTTCTCTATATCTATCCAGAAATTATTAAAAAGTATAAACAACTGAAATTGAAAGTATCTCTACAATCATTTGTATAACCTCCTCGTGTTTGACCTCCTCGTCAGTTGAAAGGTTAGCGAACACCCAACCAACCACGAGACTAGGGTGAGATTCCCGACAGGGGCAGATATTTGTGTGAATAATATTAAAATGTCTGTAATTTCAAGTCTGGGTGTTTATTAAACTTACCATACATATTGTAGGTCGCTGTCTTATGGCCGGAATGTCAGGCTACTTGTGCAAGTCTAATGGCTACCCCCTTCTGACACTTTGCCTGTAATGCTAGTTGCTATGCCAATGCCAGCGTATGCCACTTAATGGCACTAAAAAAGTGAAGGTATTGATATGTAGTATGTTACAAGCAATAAGGTATACATTATTCTCTAGCGGCGAAGTCTTCATTTATTTCCATACCAAAAATCATGTCGATCCCTTTCTTGGTTTTGACGAAAAATAAAGGCCACAATCTTCACTCGCATTTTAATTTCATCTTCTAGATGTCTCTCTTCTCTCTTTTACTTTATCGCCTTTACGATTAATCGAGGAGGAATAGAACATGGCAATATGAAGTTTGCGTATAACTACATTGTTTTAGTAAAATCTTTTTTCACTTATACCTTTTTACCCTAAACTTTTTCAACCATCTTTTCATATGAGTTTTTGTTCTTAAATTCTTCGGTAACACATAAATTTCAATAATGTATGATGCTAGGTACTTATTTTTGGGTCCCTCAATGTATAGACGTTCGCCTTTATTATGTATATACAAAAAGCCGCGAAATGTAAAAACCGCGAGGTTGACAACACAGTAGTAATTAAAAAAAATGTACAAAATGTATATAAATATAAAGCAGATATACAATGCGAATGTGGATGGATGTAGGTACCCGGGGAGACCAAGGCTGACATTTCACGATCAGATCAATCGGATATTATCCGAGGGTGGTGTCAAGAGTCTCCGAAACCGGCGTGTTTGTATGAAAAGGGTAATGAATGTGAAGGAAGCAAGACAGGTTTGTCAGGATCGTGAGGTCTGGCACTCGATACTCTCTGCCTACCCCGTAAGGGACTTGGCGTGAAGATATGTATGTATGTATGTACAAAATGTAGAAAAGTTTCTTTTGCACAAATAATTTGAAAAGAGTTAGTTGTTTAGAAAAAAGAATTATCAAAATTAATTCATAATTGTAATCACGTTTGTTCTATATAAAAGACGTTTGTTTTCCTTTATTAAAGTCGGTTGAAACTCCTCTATTATTGGCAACAGAAACAGATACGAGTACAATATAATTTATACTGTGTTAGGTTAATTTATACGACATTGGTGGTGATTCTGCTGTTCACAAACTAAATTTATTTTAAATGCATGCTTCTTCAAATTAAACGAAAAAAAAAGTATCTTCACGCCCATATCCCCGAAGTGGTAGGCAGAGGCACAACCAAGGCACCCACGACTAGCCGAAGATACTAAGTCCCACAATGTGTTAGGTAGCAAGCCTATCGCCAATCGGGTACATATCCAATCCCGAACAAATTTTTTTTATTAGAAAATTGGAATTTTCTTTTCGTTACCCGACCCGGGATTCGAACCCGGGACCTCATGCAGTCAAGTCCAACAACTGAACCGCTAAACCACAGTGGCGAAAACAAAAGAGCTGGAACATTTTTGACATGTCACACTATTTTTATTGAAAGAAGACAGGGATAACTTAAAATGAGTTTTATGAATGCGCAACAAAATTACCATCATTAGCTAATTTCTCCTACTTAATTAATTCAATGGTTCCGAAGTATTTTAATCAGTAATGTTCTGCTACTTGTTGATACCTATTGACCTACTTTGTCCACACCCTCTGATTGAAATAGGATACGTGCGAAATGACGTAATTTTTTACAAAAGTTATTATTCGTAAAAAGTATTGTTGCAGTCTTGTTTCTAATGTTTCATTATTTGGAAAATTGTCACCTATACTGTTTTAATTTATCTATATTTATCAATAGGTATTGATATAGTGCAAATAAAAATGTCAGATTTTTCTCGTGTCGGTCTAGGTCTACTGATTAGAAGCTATCTGCCTATCTACCAGGAAGAGACGTCCAAATTAGAATACAGGTCTGCTCTTAAGAGGCTAGCATTGGTTATAAGGGGCATTATCACCAAGACTATTGGTGAAAGAGTGCTATGCAGCAATTTTGCCTGGGTATGGATCCACCGCCTTACCTATTCCGGCTGTCATAAATAAATGTCTAAACTGAATTAAGGAATTCGGTCATCTTCCCATGTGGATGGTAGGGTAGCCGGTAGACTTGTACAATAGGCTGTTTCCCTATTATAAACACACATCCCTGTTTTTCACGTGATGAGCCAGCGAATAAGCACACGACTCTACAATTTAAAGCAGGGATAACCAAACTAATTAATTTTATAGTTCCCTAGTAATGTTTGCTCTCCTACTTGTTGATACTGCTATATCGACCTCCTTTGTCCGCACCCTCTGATGGAAACACGGTGTATATCAAATGACGCCATGTTTGCAAACACCGAGCTCATTCAGTTAGTCGTAAAAAGTATCTTAGTCATCGTCCCTTCTATTAGATTTGCTTTTGAAATCGTCAAGTTTTTATTACGGTATTGGAAGGCAAGGTTTTCTGATGGTAAGAAATTTACGCCGCTTAGAGACACCAAAGGTGGTATTGGTGCGCTGCCAACATGAGGACGGGATGTTAGGCCTCGTAAGTTCACCGGCTACGATGGTCAGTAACTTCCAACCAAATAAATATTGAACGTTAAAATTAAAATAATCTTTTTATCTTTACTTTTAAAGCCCTGACAATGCTGTAAACGTATTAAATAAAGTATATTGTGGATAAGTTCAAGTGCTTATTCCAAAGGTGTGTTAAAATCCCCTCTTGGATTCCCTTATATCCCGGATATAATTTCTGTCCCTACTTCCTTAGTTAAAACTTGTCCCAGAGTTTGGAGCCATTAAGATTTACTAATTTGTAATTGAAGAAATATTTAAGCGTATCATTAATCATAAAATGTATGTAGAAAAGTATCTTCACGACCATATCCCTGAAGAGGTAGGCAGAGGTATAACTAGGGCACCTGCGACTATGTCCCAGAATGTGATAGGTAGCAAGCCTATCGCCAACCGGCCACATCCAGTCCCGGGTAACGCTATTTTAATTAGAAAATTGAAAGTACATGTTTTCTTATTTTTTTATGTTGCCCGACCCGGAGATCGAACCACGGACCTCACGAAGTTAAGTCTAACGCTGGACCGCTAGACCACAGAAGCAAAAAGAGTACAGACCATAAAGGAAAAGATGTATATGTAATTCATGAAAAGTGTATTTAACATCGAATAAACAGTTCCAATATTTGTTATTCAGAACATAAAATAAATCTCATAAGTCCTTGTTATTATTCTGAACCAGAAAAGAGTTCCCAACTATATCTTCGAGGGAATTAGCTGACACGTGTCATGTCATATTATTTCAGACCATTTCGACGATTTTCCTTTCAGCAATATTTGACTCGTGTAAGGCGGGTCTTCATATTTCTCTTCAATTCAATAAAAGTAAGTGGAACAATTATTTTGACAAATCATATTTAGTTCTTTTACAAGTTTTTATTTAACTATCAATGTTTATGTATCAAATTCCAGTTTCGCAACCGAATATCAAAATATTAACAAATTCAACCAATTGGTAAAACATCGGTCGGGTAGTTTACAGTAGACAGGGTCATATTCAATTATAGTTATTAAATTTTTTGGTAATAAATAATGAATCAAGTTATAAATATAAATTATTGGCTTAGAAGTTAAAGCATATTATGTACCTTAATAAATAATATTTTTTATAAATGTTAAAATATTTGCACACCAAAATTTGGTAGAATATCTTGATATACTTAAATATTTTTGTAACATTTCATTTACACACATATTTCCGCAAATAAATAATTTTCTTTCTTTCTTTCTTTTCATCTATCTTCACGTTTGCAGAGATAAACAAAAATACCACCATGGTAAGCCGAAAACACTAAGTTTTATAATGTGATAGGTGGCAATCCCCATACCAATCGGGCATATATATTGATTTACATCGTTAATTTTATGTAGTTTTGCCCGACCCGGGGATCAAACTCGAGACCTCATGAAGTCAAGCCTAACACTGGACCGCTTGACTACAAAAGTTCAAGAAGTTTAATAACTAGGTGGTAGAGTTTCGCAGCCGCCTTACCTATCCCTGCCGCCATAACGTCATGACGTGTTCCGGTTTGGAGGGTAAGGTAGCCGGTAAACTTACTTTTACTCGAGGTCTAACACCCTGACCTCAGGTGGGCAACGCACCATTTACCATCTTTGGTGTCTCTAGGCGGCGTGAATTTCTTACCATCATGAAATCCGTCTGCTTATTTGCCTTCCTATAACATAAAAAAAATAACATTAAAATGTTACAATATATTGGAGCTGACGTGGTGATGGAGGTGGAAGGTGGTCGAAGTAACTTCTGAAATTCCCAACTTTATTCTAACGTTTTTGGTGTTATTTTATACGTCTTAAAACGTCTAAAATATACTTTTCCAGTCATTTTATCTATTTATCTTTAGTCTTTTTATCTTAGTTATAAAGCCCTGATGATGCTGTAAAAAGTGAAACCGATTGGATGCAGCGTAACATAAAGTATTAAATAAAGTGGAAAAGTACAAGCGTCTACCAAAAAAGTGTATACAATGGAATTCCACAAAGTGCCGACGATAACAAGTATTGATTCTATAATAATTATTTATATTTATATTAATGTAAAAAAGTATCTTCAAGCCCATATCCCCGAATAGATAGGCAGAAGCACAACCATGGCACCCACTACTAGCTGAAGACACCAAGTCCCACAATATGATAGGTGGCAAGCCTGTCGCCAACCGGGCACATTTCCAATCCCGAAAAACGTTTTTTTATTGGAAAAATGGAAATACTCATATTTTCTTTTTGTTGCCCGACCCGGCATTCAAACCTGGGACCTCAAGCAGCACGTCCAAGAAATGAACCGCTTGACCGCAGAGGCGACTTATATTAATGTATTAACGTTTAAATTAATATAGTTACCAAAATACACAAAAAATATTTAATACAAATATTTGAAAGGGAATGCCCATCCTCCGTTTATCTCAAGAGCATTTAAGCCAATTATTTATATTTCAGGACAATTGTGCAGAACTTTCTTGCTTTAGTAATTGGGCACTTCAGTATAACAAGGTTTTCTATTATGGCGTCTACCTGGAAATTCGAGGACTAATAGCTGAAACTACAGTTATTACTTATATTTTTTGGTGTGAATCATATCAATGATGGCATGTTTTTCCCATGATTGGGTGTTGTTGGTATCTAGTTCCCATTATCTCCCATATCTAGGTATACAGGGCGAAACTTTGGAAGAGGTGCGCGATATTTTGTACACTCCCTACAAATTTTGTGAAACCATATCTGTGTCGGCTCCCTTCCCCTTTCTGGAGATAGACTTCTTAAAACAGGTACTAGGGCGTCGGGCTGAAATATTCTTAAAGAGGTTCTTCAATCTTCTACAGTCTTCTATCAGATTGGAGACGTTCGGTATACCATGAGTGTGCAATGCGCAAGGCAGCAAGTTCCTTAGTCTGTTAACAACGTATTCATGAAATATGGGACCAATCTGATCTAGCTATTCTGTCCAACATCACTTTCCGGGAATATTTGTACAAAATACACTGCGTAATCACGGCTACATCTGGATACACTACAAGGGTTTGGTTCGCAGATTTTAGTTAGTATTATCGCCTCTGTGGTCGAGCGGTCCGGGTGTTGGACTTGACTGCATGAGGTCTCGGGTTCGAATCCCGGGTCGACCAACAAAAAGAAAATTGGATTTTTCCAATTTGTTTGTTTATTGCAGCTAGCTACGTTTTGGTTTTGTTTCATTTTGTACGAGTGTTGTACAAAATTTATATGAATAGTGAGCCTTTAGAAGAGTTTTTTTTCACATTGTACTTCAATATAACCTTGACACAGGGAGGAAATTTTTATACAACAATTTTTAAAAGAGAAGGGGTGAACTTTCAGAAATATTTTTAGAATTTCAGCTTTTCAG
>NJDD01010788.1:919-15640 GCA_002245505.1 Calephelis nemesis
AAGGAAAATTGTGCCAGCTTTCAATTATATAATTTTTGCGTAACTTAATTAAGAACACAAGTAGGGCAAGACTATAATATTATAATACTAGGTTCTGAGCAACACTGGTTAGCTAATGGTTAGCCCTTAAGATGTACAACTATTATACAGTTATGGAGGTGGCAATGCCTACAAATATTGCATCATGATTATTGACTCACATAAACAAGTAGGTACACGACATTGCAATTATTGTCATTTAGTGTATGAGATCAACAAAACGTGCAATGGCTGAGTCAACAGACGTTACCCTGTTTTAACTAGGATTTGTTTTAATATAAACATTCTCCTGATAATAACCGATACAATCTTCTTTGTGTTGGTTCGTACTCATTTGCAGAATAGACCATCTGCTTTCCTGCGAAGATGCTCTTAAAAGGCGAGCATAGGCTTACCGTCACTTAAACCTTTGACATCTTTCTAAGTGGTAGAGTTTTGCAGCGACTCGACCGGATTGGTACCACCGCCTTACCTATTCCTGCTGCTATAATGTCAGTGCTTGTCATTGACGAGTTTCGGTTTGGAAGATAAGGTAGTCGGAAAACTTAAATTCTTACTCCCGGTTTTAGGTTGGTTGGTTAAGCAAAATATTTGAAAAAAATATTTTAAATCAGTTGGTTGAGCATTTCAGTCAATTTAATTTAATGAACTTAAAACAATATGGATTCACAAAAGGACGATCGACTACAGATGCTAGTGTTGAGCTGATTGAACATGTGTTTCGAGACTGGGAGAACTCACAAGATACTGTGTGTCTAAAGCGTTTGACTGCATACAACATGAAATCTTAATTAAAAAATTGTACCATTATGGCATTAGTGGCAATTCACTTAAACTTCTCGAATCTTACTTGAGCGATAGAATTATGAAAGTAAATATCAATGGTCAGTTATCATCAGGGTCTAAGCTGTCTATCGGTGTACCACAGGGGTCCATTCTCGGGCCATTTTTATTCCTCATATATATCAATGATCTGCCTCAAATGGTAAATAAGAATCATGGAATCATTTTGTTTGCCGATGACACTTCCTTATTATTTAATGTAAAAAGAAAAGCACCAAATTATTCAGATGTCGTAAATGCTTTTTTGAATAAAATTGAGGAGTGGTTCACAGCCAACAATTTACATTTAAATGAAAATAAAACGAAATGTGTCAAATTTACTGCCCCTAACGTCAAACATTCGAGTACAAATATTATTGTTAAAGGCAAGAAATTGAATAATGATCAATCGACTACATTTCTGGGCATTACACTAGATTCAAAGCTACAATGGGGCCCACATATTGCTAAGTTATCGAGTAAACTCGCTTCTGCAGCTTTCGCTATTAAGAGGGTTAGGCAAATATCTAATGTAGACACTGCTAGGATGGTTTACTTTAGCTATTTTCATAGTGTAATGGCTTATGGCATTCTTTTGTGGGGAAATGCAGCGGATGTCAACACAATTTTTATACAACAGAAACGAGTGTAAATACTATTTCTACTATGTCATAAATAGTAATAAAATTATCAAAGTAACAGTTTTGTGCATACTTGTAGGTGTGCTACTGGAAACATTACCGGATCTGCTAAGACTAGTTGTCCTAAAATACTTTATCCAGCAGGGAAAAAACCCGATGTAATTGAATTTTTGAATTCAACAATAAATAAAAAAATTAACTTTGGAGAGCTTGAAAAGGATTTGCCCACTTACATACATACCTTCACGCCAAGTCCCTTACAGGGTAGGCAGAGAGTATCGAGTGAAAGACCTAACGATCCTGACAAACCTGTCTTGCTTCCTTCACATTCATTACCCTTTTCATACAAACACGCCGGTTTCGGAGACTCTTGACACCACCCTCGGATAATATCCGATTGATCTGTCAAATTGATTTATCTGTTAAATAGAAAGGTTGTGCCTCTGCCTACCCCTGCGGGGATATCGTGAAAACAATACTAGAGTTAAAAATATCCTTGACTTTATACTTTGTCGAAAAATTGTCTTATGGTCCCATTTGTTTAGAAGTTGGTGTACTGCTTTCTTTAATTTGTTTTAAATTGTATTTCAAAACTTACAATTGGTTCACTTCCATAAAAATGTTTTTTCAGTAATTTTTTTTTAAGTAATTAGCCTATTCTTGAAAGGATTATTTGTAGTTCTCACAGTTAAAACATGTGGAAACAAATAACTACGATACATTTGAACTTATTCAGTTGTTTCTAAATATCCCATAATTAAAAATAGTCATATAACAAAAAAGTTATCAAGTTTAAGCCTCCTTTAATAACAAAATAACGAGATTCATTGCCATGACAAAAGAAGTGAATTTGATTAAAAACAAAATGAATAAGATATAACTAGAACTTATTAATTTATCAGTTACCTCCAATTAAATTAATAAATTATTATCTTTTGTAATGTCGCATATACATCAATCGCAACGTGTAGTTCTCTTGCTAGACTGTGTCAATCGCCGAGTCCGCCGACGGCGGCGTTCGCGGCATTCTCCAAAGATGCACATGATTCGGTAGGACATACGCTGTCTCGCTCATGGGTTGATGGTTTTTTTTGCAACATCTGACGGAGAATTTAAATATTATAATTACGCTGTTTGGACACATTGCTATTTTTAGTAGAAATTGATTATAAATTTATGAGATTTTTAATGAAACTCGAGTTACGTTGCCGTAAAGGCTGGTTATAGCATAAGATCATAATATTATGTACTAATTAGTTATTAAGAAAGTAATGTATAAGCTCAAAGACAGATTAAAATCAGTTCTCCTTTAGTACTCAAGCTAGCTGGTCGTTTTAATTAAATCTTTTTAAAAACACCTTTCGTCGGTCTGCCAACTTATCTCTCGTGTTGTTATTTTTTTAAGTGAAAACTTCTTTAGAGGCGTTACGCACTTTTTTTTGGAATGGGTAAAAACTTCTAAATTCGCGTCAGACCGTTAGAACGTTAGACGGCGCGAGATCTAAATGAAACGTACATTCATTGCTGTTTTTGTATTGCTTAGATATTTCTGAAGAGTATAGGATGCGCAATGGATAATATGCCGCAATACACCTACCATTACATTCTCACAGATAGCAGATACGTATAATATAAACAGACATTGCTCTATTTGTTCCATCTTGAAAATTGGAGTAGGAGCGGAGGAGGAGTAGGAGGAATGAGTACCGAAAACTATTCGACCTCAATTTTTTATGCGATCCTCTTCAAATTGCCCTCCTAATGATATAAATGCATGTTGCCATGGCGCAACCCGGTGCCATATTGTTTTCAACTAAATGGTGTATTTTGTATTATGTGTTGTATGTTTCATACGATCGACCGGGTAGGAAACTTATTCCCTGGCCTTAGATACCTACCTACTTACATTACTACCTGTCTACTTACGTTTGCACATTTCATAAAATCTTAATGAAGATGTGACTTCAGGTATATAATCGGCGTTTTAGTATTTTAATTGGGATCTTATATGCAAATATGCCGTTTGTTTGAGACCAGAGAAGTGACCGGTACGAGACAGACTCGCTGTAACATTTTGAGACTACTTTCACCTTCTTGAATATACTATTTTCCTTTTTTCTTCTGGACTTTACTTAAAAATAATAATTAAATTTTATTTGTCTAAATTTCTAAAAACCTGCATGTTCTTGTTGAGCGGTAGGGCAGCAGATTATATCTGGGCATAGTTACAATTCAGTATAGCTGTGACCATCGCGCTGGCCATCATTCATACACAATTTGGACAAAGAGCCGACGAGAAGAAGGAAAGAAACGTTATTGATACGGTGACCCCTAAATGCAAACCCGACCACGCCGGACCCACTGCCTGGCCACGTCGCTGAACAGTACACTAGCACTTAATGGTCTCACCGATAGTGACATTATTAACATATTCACCCCTGAGCTGCCAGGCAGAGGGACAGAGGCCCCGTGTCAACGAGGACAACCGGTCAGTTCCTGCCTTAGGGATGATACGATCACGTTTTACGCTTGTTGTGTTCACAGACCGCTCGTTATGTTTACTTCTTTTGCAATGAACATTCTCGCCCACGTCAAAGACCAAAGAATTTAATATTAGACCGATTTATTTTTAAATGAAAATGTTCTAGATTCACAAAACACTCCATAAATTGTATGATTAGGTTCTAGATCTTTCGTTCTGAAAGGTGAAACATGTAATTCGATGCTTGGTTGCGATGTTAGCGTCTGAGCTGTAAGCTGTCCGCTGTACACTGTCGGCCCATCCCCCCGACCTGGACGGCCCTGACGCGCTGCACATCTGATGCGCCCTGCAAATAAACCGACTACCTTTTTTATTCAATTGCCTTCAGACGCAAAGCAATTACACATTTTAATAAGATTCTTAAATACAATAACTTTTTATTGTGCACCAAGTACAAAGTATACTATACCCATAAATACATCAAATAAAAACAAATTTGAACTAGGTTTGAAAGACAGAAGGTTGGTTCCTTCGTGGCCAGTGTTCGGCTATCTCCTACGGCCAAACTCGGAATGGGACGTGTCATCTCCACACGTGGCCCCAGAGTTACCTTTGGGAGAACAATGAATCTGACAAACGTTTTTTACTTTTAATGCCAAATAAATCTACAAAAAATCACAAGAAAAACAGTGTTTTTAGTATTTTCATATCTTAAAAAATGACTGAGATATTAACGATTAAAGTTCGTATTTGCGGCCGAAGATTTTTAAAAACGTGGGCGGGAGCACACTAGGCGCTGACGTCACACCCTTGGTTATTCATCAATGTAAGAGTCAAGTGCTCGCTCGTACGCCGCTGCTACGCTGTAAAAAACTAAACAATAAAGTTTTCTGTGGTAAAATGGCAAAAAAATACTGTATAATGCCTCAGTGCTTCCATTCAACAGTTAAAACACCCGATAAACTCTTTTTTTATGTGCCTGAGTACCCAAAAATGAGAAAAAAGTGGATGACAGCCATAAAAAGAATTGATAAAATATGCCCTAAAACTAAGGCGCACTGCTGTGAAGACCATTTCGATCTATGTTGAATTAAATTAATAAGTTTTACTAATTTAATAAATTAGTTTTATTTATTGAATAAATTAGTTAAATTAATTAATATTTTTTAGTTTCTTCATAGAGCGAAAAGTATTCGCGGTTCCGAACCGATTTTCAAAATTTGGCCGGTGCTATAGATGTCACTCTATGTAACGAAATATTTACTTTCTACTGTTATAAATAAGTCAAAAATTGAATTATTTATAAAAGTAGAAAGAAGATAAAATATATAAGTCAGAAGTATCAAACTCATGGACCGCATTTATCATTATTTGATGTTTTTTTTTTAAATATAGACTACCCGTCCGTCCTCTCCGGACTCTTTTGCAGAATAGACCATCTGCCTTCCGGTCGCAGCTCATAAAAGGCGAGCATAGACTTATCGTCACTAGCACCGTGACATCTGACTAGGTGGTAGAGTTTCGCAGCGACTTGCCCGGATTGGTACCACCGCCTTACCTATTCCTTCCGTCATAAAGTCAGTGCTTGGCGTTGATGTGTTCCGGTTCGGAGGATACTTTTGCTCGAGGTCTCAGGTTGGCAACGCACCATTACCGCCTTTGGTGTCTCTAGGCAACGTGAATTTCTTACCATCAGGAAATCCGTCTGCTTGTTTGCCTTTCAGTATCATAAGAATAAAAAAGACTACCTTTTAAGTGAGTTAATGTAAATCAAACATTCTTAGTTCACGGTTTTTATTCCGGTTTATATTTATTATTAACATACCTTTTTAACTTTATTCCACGAATTTCGGCCGCCGTATAATCTTGATTCTTCATGAAATACCTATTGTGCCACTATCAAAGTATCCACTCTTGGCAGATTGTCGGACTGCCCTTTTAAAAATCCGTCTGCCATTCCACACACTTTGGTTTCAATTAAATGAAGGTAATCGTATGTAAGAGATAGCTTATATTATTTCTTTCAAATACAAACCTAGACTTGAAGATGATCGAAGCAAAATGAAACAAGATGCTTGTTGCGTACTTAATCACCAAAGCAAACGGCGCCGTACGGCGTGCTGCGAGCTCGGGCCGAACAAGGGTGTGACGTCATAGCAAGAGCGCGCGAAATCTCAGCAATTCAAAAAAGAGCTTAAACTTCTCGTCGTTATAACTTCGGAACTACTGCATGCATTTAAGTGAAATAAAAAGTAATGATAAGTACGTGATCTACACTTCAATGTTAGGTATATACGATAGCAAGATTTTGACTCTTTTGTGTCCTTCATTATCACTATAAATGTTTACCTCACTGGCCACTGCCACACAATAGAACTTGGCTCGATATTCGAAAATTTATATATTTCAAAACTTCAAAGTGCTTTGACAATTGAAACATTTGTCACTCAAATACTCATAAAGTGTTTTTTTTTTAATTTATGAATTGGGAGTGTTTTTAATTTTTCTGGCAACTTATTACATATTTTAACTAAGATTGGGCTACAATTTTTATAAAAGAATGCGGATCTAGACGCTGATAAATATAAATTATTACATTGGCGAAGATTGAATTTATATACATCCTTTGCCATAGGAAACTCTCCAGGAAACTTGTTCACAAAACACGTCGATTCATAAATTTATAACCATGGTTAAGTAAGAATGTGTAGTTCTTTGAACAAAGGTTTACACGATGCTAGAGGAGCAGCACCCAAAATAGCACGAATACAGCGTTTCTGAATAATGAAAGCCATTGCTGTTTCATTACAATTTCCCCATATAACTATTTCATAACTTAAAACTGCTTCTACATATCCGTAATAGGCTAATAATGCTGTACTTTTGTCCGCTATTCTACCAAGTCTATACGAAACATAGACGAAGCAACTGATTTTTTGCATACATCCTGTATGTGTATCTTTATCGTGAATAAACAAGGACACGTCATCTGCATACAAAACTCTTTTATTTACACACATACATGCATATATTCACGTCAAGCCCCTTACGGGCTAGGCGGAGAGTATCGAGTTCCAAAGCTAACATTCCTTGCAAACCTGCCTGGCTTCCTTCACACTCCTAACCATTTCATACAAACACCTTTCACCTCGCAGCAGGTCCTGCGGCACGTTTCCTAAATTCCTAAATTGTTCGTTAAACCCTCCGGCTATATGTTGTTTGTTCGTAATTGTTTTAATATTTAATGTTATTTAATCTATACTGATGTTACATATTTCACCAGCTACTAGTACTACTCTGTTGTTTTACTGTGGCTCGTTCTACTTTACATTTATTTTTTGAATTGATAATGAAGTTTTCATTGGTTAACTTTTGTGTTTGATGAATACGTTTCCCCAAATTTTTTGATTGTTAATTATGATGATCACGTAATTGTGATGATCACATTTCGATTTAGTTTTATATGATAATAATTATAATAATTATTTTATAATTTCTACAACATGTTTTATATCTTTTGTAAGCCATTTTAAACAAAGCATATATTTTGCTGTTTCGAGCCCACAAAACTCTGGGCCACAGCCAGAAAACGCTCTGTGATATTGCGAAGCGAAAACAACTTATTCATATAATATCTTCTTCCAGATCTGAAACCGCCTTGAGCCTTCCACACCTTTCTTTGCTTCCTCCTTTCTATCATTCAATCTCACGGAAAGGTAAGATTCCTACCCGGGCAGATCGCTGCGCAGTATTATACCACTGGTGGTCCTGTTGGCAATGAGTTATTTTTATTTATCTTACGACCCGTGCACACCCGATGTTGTAGTATTTTGTTGAGTACATTGACACATCTCGTTCGCTTCGCTTAATGAGTGATATCCGTATGCCCTACAAGTACGGCACACGTTGTGACCACTTTATCAAAACTCAAAATGGGGTATCGGTAATAAGTTATACTTTAACTACTGAGCTTAGCCATGGGGCTAGGTACACCTTCGTGGATATCTTTGTAGAAGTATGAAAAAAGGAAAACAATCCCACGACTAATTAACAATTGTCCTAACTCCAAATGACCCGGTACGGTCGCAGGCCGGTCGGCCAAGCCGCCGCGGCCAAGCCACCGCGGCCAAGCTTCGCCACGAGTGGTTCGCCGCAGATTGGTCGCCGCAGCTTAATCAATTATTTTTTTAATGTTTAATTAAACGTCTTAATTAAACCAATGTCCTCAAAATGTTGAATGCATATGTCCGTCACTCCTCGGTGCCGTGTCGGAGTCGGGTGTGACCGCCAATAAACATATGACTAATGGCTATGTGTTTGTTGGCACTCGCTGAAAACAACAATCTTATTTTAGGATATAATTTATAACATCCACTTTCCCGTGCCCTCCTCTATCCTGGAACACGACAGTGTGAATCAGCTCTGCGATCACGCGTTTGCTATCTCACTCTAGTTCTCACTCGGCGGTCGCCATACGGTTGGCGCATTTGGCTAGTGCACGAAAATGTAGTAGTTTGTAGCTTTTTACGATTTATTTAGCGCGTGAAAGCACTTGCTAATCAAAGCCTAAAATTATTATTTATTTACGTTATTCTAGTTTTCAACTGTAATTTAGTTCAATAACTATGTATGCTTTATATTGGCATGTAGCTGTACGTGCGATGTTGTTGTTCTTGTTGTTATATTGCACATATGATGACATGCGATGATATGTGCGATACCTGCTACTACCCCATACACTAGCTTAATAATTAATTACTAACAAAAAAATGTTAATTATAAAAAAAACAAATATTGTGTTACTAACAAAATTTATATTGATTTTCGTCTGAATTGAAATTATATAAAATTTGTTAGGTATCTGGTCTGTAAAGCGATACGTTCACTTGGGTCTGCATTTAACATCTAAACAGTATGATGATCTAAACTTATATTCTAAAAAGTTCTAAATATAGATAAAATGAGCAGTCCATCATATTCATTCCCATTGCTTCCAAGAAGCAGGATCTAGCCTCGTGATGTAGATAACAATAATGTCCCAATTACTAATATCAATACCTATATTTTGTAACTTGCTTAAGCGTTAATTCATGGTGTCCAACATCTCTTCCATAGATCATACTCATACTCGATGATTTGTCGTAAGATATTGTTGGACACATATTTGTATGTTGTTGTCTTAGTGTTCATCCAATTGAGTCAAGCAAACAGTGAGTGTGTATTTTTTTGTAATGGTAATATTTTTAATAAAGTAAAAAAAAGTATGTAGTATGAATATTTTTAATAAACTGTTTAATTTGCAATTTTCTCCCAAAAAATTCGAAATAATCCATACTTACAATAAATTATTAAAATGAAGTATACAAGAACGACTAGAAATTACTAAATGCAATAACGAAGACTCAATCAAACAGTTAAACTAACAAACAAATTTGACCAATGTAGCCCCGCCATACATTTTTGGCAGCAAGAGTACCACCCCCAGTCCCCACCAAGCGTACCCCCGTGCGAACTCACGAAATTCTAAAAACGGTCCAATTTATTCATAGCGACCTGTTTTTCCTTTTTTGTCATGCCATAACACGTATCCTATTTTTCTCTGAAAATTTAAAATTAAATAATTTTATTTCGATTTAAGTATGTATTTCCTCAAAGTAGGGCATTGAGTTAAAATGCTAGACTCGCTTTCCACAATTCCGTGTTTATCCTGATGTTGTGTGGAAACGAGAGTTGATAATGTCAGAAAGAACATGAAAGTAGGACAGATGCGGTCGAAATGAGAGCACTATGAAACAATTTTGGCGGAACGCTCCCTGACCGCATTCGTAACTGAGATCTGAAAAAGAGTGGGATTGAAAGAAAGTGTTGGTGTTAAAATGAGAAAGGGCATGCTCCGCTGGTTCGGTCATGTGAAAAAAAGAGAGAGATAAAAGATTGACAAAGCACATATACAATGCGAATATGGATGGATGGATGTAGGTGATCGGAGAGACCGAAATTAGTG
This sequence comes from Calephelis nemesis, assembly GCA_002245505.1. Taxonomy (NCBI): domain Eukaryota; kingdom Metazoa; phylum Arthropoda; class Insecta; order Lepidoptera; family Riodinidae; genus Calephelis; species Calephelis nemesis. The sequence goes on from NJDD01010788.1 coordinate 10,908, forward strand.
TGCCACGTTGAGATAGCTCGATTATAATTCAGGGCTGTATGTCAAGAGTGTGGGTGTGGTATCAAGAGTCCGAAACTGGCGTGTTTGTATGAAAAGGGTAATGAATGTGAAGGAAGTTAGATAGGTTTGTCCGGTTCGTGAGGTTTGGCACTCGATACTCTCTGCCTACCAAGAAAGAGACTTGGGATGAAGATATGTATGTATAAAAGGCCATAGGATACGCAAGCATAAAAAAATCAATGTCATTTTATACTCTCTTACAAATATGTAGTTGAAAGATTGATGTCTGCATTAAGATGGCTGGTGATCTGCTAACACAGGGGGTTTCATCATCAGACCGTCACCAGACCACGGACACTACGTGTGCATGTCACATATAACATAACAAATAAATGAATATGATGTGTGACAAAATTAAATCAAATATTTTATCTATACTAGTAATGAAGAGCAAAGATTTGATTGTGTGCTTGTTTGTATTGAATAAGCTCCAAAACTACTAAACTGATTTGAAAATTCCTTTAAGCATTCGAAGCCGACGTTATCCCTGATGAACATGGGCTATATTTGTAACCAGAAAAAATTAGAGATCCCTACTAAAACTTAAATAATGTAAACTAAAGTTTATTAAATAAGGAAGTTATAAAATGTCTTAGGTACACCGCGTGCGCTGCGAATGCAGTGTAACGGATAGAACAAAAATGTTCTACAATATTAAACAGCGTACCTATCAATATCCACGAAAAAACTCCGCGACGCCATATAACAAACTATTACAATAGTAAAGGTAATATTAATACTTTTTACATTTTAAAACTGAATAGAAATGACGACTATATTCGGACCATGTTATCCATACCTTCATGGTGATCCTTGTTCAAATAAATCGTTTCATATTTAAGACTGTTTTAATACCTTGATCCATCTTTTGCATGGATTATTCAAATCGAACAATCCATGCAAAAGATATTACACGAGTAAAAATTTCATTCTAAACAATATACCTATGTACATACACTCGAAAATGATCAGAAGCGAACGCCGCGCCGCCCGTCATGGCAAAGTGTGACTTTACATCGCACTAGCGACCTGACCCGGCTTCGCTCTGGTAATAAAACTTATATAATCTGTACTAATAAAAAGAGAAAGATCTGATTCTTTGGTTGTTTGTATTGACTAGTCTCCAAAACTACTGGACCGACTTGAAAAACTCTTGAAAATGCGCCCACATTGTATAGCCGTAAAATGCTTCATTTCTACGGAAAAACGGGTAATAGACAACAGGGGTAGGGGATGTTTACCCTTACGTGCTGAGATAGGTAGCGCAGCTGTCGGTACGTCAACTACTAAACGGCTTTGACCGATTTAGTTGAAACTTTATATGAATGTGTATTTCCGTGGTTTCATCTACAGGTATTATGCATACTTCATCGCTGTAAGGTACCTATGTGCTAGCATATTCAGGACGTTTTAAACAACTTATTTTTTAATGGTTAGATACACCAATTTTATAGAGAAAAATTTTGATTGTTGATTTGTTTGTATCGAATAGTATTGAATAGAATAGAAAATATTTTTATTCACTTTACAAGAGGCACTTGTGACGAGTCTATATAATACTAAAAACTTCCACCGGATCGGAACGCAGTCACACACTGAAGATCCGGCAGCAAACTCAGCGGGCTTGTCTTTTTTCCTTATTCTATACATATTTTAATTATTAGTATTACATCACACATTATTACTTACAAGAGATAGGTATGAGGAGGAGAAATTCCATGCACTCTTATTCGATAGATATATAGCAATGTTAATATCATTTTTTATACAATTTCACTTTGACACATTTTTTACTTATATTTAATGGCAGGTCTTTCATATAATCGTGAATTTTATTGAAAAAGCGTATACATAGGCCCATGAAAGAATGGCTAACTCTGTGGAGACGGGACACATGCACAGCAAGACTGTTTTTATTCCTCGTATTTACATGATGTATATCACAATTTCTTGTAAATGAATGTAAATTCGTATGTACTGGGAAGTAACAGTTAGTATATTAATTTGTTTGAATTTTTCTCGCAGGAAAACTAGGCCCAAGTTACAAACTGCTCGTATGGCCCCCTCTTTTGTAAAACAAATATATGTAGTAATTACATCGGCAGAGCTCTCCCAGAGAAGAATTACATTTGACACAATTCCATGAAAATAACTAAAATAAACAGTCCTAGCGGTGTGAACATCAGTTAACTATGTCCTTGTTACACAGTCACAACATAGTGCTGAGCTCAGTCCTATCGCGATATTATTCTTTTACTTGTGATTATTTTTAAAGCAGTAAAATGTTTCATTCCCGCAGGACAACGGGTAGTAAAAAATATACTTCCGTACTTACTTACCTATTTTTTCAAGTAACTTCTTAACGGCCAAACCGATTGGGTTGAAATGTTATATGATTATTTCGATGGTTTCCTGCGTTATGTAAAAGTACAATTGTACCATACGTGAATCTGCTGTCGGTAAATCATCTACACTATAAAGTAAAAGAGAAAATATTGAATTGTTTGTGTGTTTGCTTGTGTTTAATAGGGTCCGTAACTACTGAACCGATTTGAATAAATATTGTACCATAAGAAGCAAACATTAGCGCTGATGAACATATTACCTTACATGTTATTCTATGACACAGACTACATTATTAGGTGAATGCGTTTATCCCAGCTGTCAACAACTAAGTAGGTGTTTCTAAATGTTTAAAAAATGTCCGCAACAGTATATGCCTATCTTTTAAAATTAACTCACTAGAAACGTTTTTATGGTAATCAAATTTGGTCGAAATTAATGCATTAATTATTTGTTAAGAGCTGTATTACCGTAATAATATTAATCTTTAGCCAAATAAATGTGTTGTTGATTAAGGTTACTTTATTGTGAACAAAATTGTTTTTGACATCACTTAATTTCAATAAATATGTTACTAGAATATGTTACTAGAAGAACCAATGGCGGGCAACATAATTTTTAAAAAAATTTAAAACTACACGTCATGTGCTATTGTTTTTTTTTTGTTGCCTACTACTTACCGCTACTTTTTGAGAACTCATTATTAAATAACTAAAAATACGCGGGCGAAGCCGCGGGTAACAGCTAGTAGGTATAATATAATCAGATAATCAAATTACTAATTATTGTAATCAAGACTAACGATTGCAAATGTAATCATGATTGAAATGAATCTAGATTAAAAGTAATCATGATTGATGTAATCATGATCACTTTCAATCAGATTATTAATCTGATTACGAATGTAGTTGACAACGCCCAACTCTGATTATTTGTTGCACTTGCGTGTAAATGAGTCCTTTTGTGGTGGAGTAATTTGTTGATGCGTAAATTTGATGATTTTTCTGTATCCAGAAATTATCACACGATTTTAGTGTAGCCCTCTTTACATATTGTTGTAGTATACGAGTATAATTTTTGGTGATAGTTTAAAAGTTCTTCATAGTACATACGTCCACTAGGTAGGTACATGAAGAAGTGGATAGAGAAAGGCAGAGAGGCTGTAACTTTTGTCAGGACGTGGGCCGAGCAGAGTGCTCAGCTCGAGACATCTTTATTTAGATGGATTGGACTGTTCCCTACAACGCCAGCAACAAGGGCTGTCTCCCGGGAGACCGTACCTCGACTTGGTGCTGCGTTCTGGTTACTGGGTGGACTAGGTGGAGGAATAGTGGCGGCTCGTCGCTGGGCGTTAGGCGTCCGGCGCAAGAGAGGTCTTCGTCGCCGAGACCGGCGGTGACGGTGTAGTGTAGTGTCCTGTGAATTTGTGTTGTTTGGATTGGGAGGGAGGCTCGCGTCTGCCGCGGTTATTGGATCCGGTGGATCCGATAACACGTGACGGGGTCTCCTAAGTTTGTCTCGGGGTCTCGGTGTGTAGTGACACGTGGGTGCTAGTACCGGGTTAGGGTGGGCAGCCGTTATTTCAAAGTAACGTTCCGATAGCTCTTTGAAATGCTACGTTATTGTGGGCAAATCTAGGTCGCGATGCAGGTCTCGTTGCGTACGTACCACGGACTACCGGTGGCAGTACGCATGCACCTATTTTGGACTACTTGTAGCTTTTTAAGATGGACGGGTACATATGTGCGAAGGCTACACTTGCTTAAGCTAAGATTGGCCTAACACAAGTTTTATAATGTGTCACTCTTACGAAGTGACATTTTCCTGTTTTTATTAATATAAGATAATAGAGACGGCTAAGTACGAACTTAGCTTTGTTAGTGACACGTGATATGTGCGGCTTGACGACATATTATTGTCTAGAATAACCCCTAGGTATTTTGTTAATTTTTCCCAGGGAATTATTGTATCGAACATTTTGATGGTACCCGGGTTACGATAAGGTCTCATCCGTTAGAATGGCCTCGTACCCCGATTAAAGTACACCGCTGCACTTTAATCGGGGTTCACTTCTATACGCCTGAACCGGTCGCCCAGGAGATTGGTCGCGCTACCTAGGGTTCTGCCTATAAACTGTCCGTTATGGGTAGACGTATATAGTTCCGTGTCGTGAAGTACGTGGACGCGCGGCGGTCGTGATACGTCGTTCATGTACAGGCTGTATAGCAAAGGCGAGAGCATCGAGCCCTGCGGTACTCCAGCCTCTAGGGGCCTACTGCTAGATAGAGTACCTTCTACACGAAATCTGAATTTGCGATTTGATAAGTAGT
>NJDD01010821.1:0-11670 GCA_002245505.1 Calephelis nemesis
ATACAACAATACGATAATAATACGACAACGGTACAATGACGATACGATGACGATAAGACAAAGATACGATAACGATAAGTCAACAATACGATAACGATACGACAAAGATACAACGATACGATACGATGAAGATACGATGACGATACGATAACGATACGATAACAATACCATAACGATACGAAGACGATACGATAACGATACGACAAAGATATGACAACGATACAATAGCGATGCGATGATACGACTACGATACGATGACGATACGATGACGATACGATAACGATACGATGACGATACGATAACGATACGATAACGATACGATAGCGATACGATGACGATACGACAAAGATACGATAACGATACGACAAAGATACGACAACGATACGACAACAATACGATAACGATACGATGACGATATGACAACGAAACAACAAGGGTACGACAACGATACCGATACGATAGCGAAAAGAGATAATACGACAACGATACGATATTGATACGACAATGATAAATTAACGATACTACAACGATTCGATAACGATACGATAGCGATGCGATGATACGACAACGATACGACGATACGAAAACGATACGACAAGGGTACGATAACGATACGACAACTATACAATAATGATACGACAACGATACGATACGATTACGATACGTCAAAGATACGACAACGATACGATAGCGATACTATGACGATACGACAACGATACGACAACAATACGACAACAATACGGTAACGATACGATGACGATACGATAACGATACGACAAAAAGATACGACAACAATACGACAACGATACGATACCGATACGACAACGATACGATACCGATACGACAACGATACGATAACGATACGACAACAATACGATAACGACATGCGACAAGGGTACGACAACGATTCGATAGCGACACGATAGCGATACGATGACGATTCTATTGCATTTTTTACAATGTTTAAAATAGTTGTTCAAATTTTTACTGCATATTATACTTACTGCAAAGGGCAAATGTTGCAAATATTGAAAAATGTTTGTTTTGATACGTGTTGTTGATACGACATCACAATAATGTCCAAATGGCAGATTAAATGTCAATTTATGTCTCTTTGTGTAGCGGTCAGTACCTACCTAAGGTTGTCGATAGTTATAGGTATTTAATTTATTTTATTATATTTATGTAGGCCCAAATTTCTTACCATCTAGAAATTCGTCTGCTTGTTTACCTTCCTATATCATTAAAAAAAGGTTTGTAACCTATTACATTTTGGGACTTAGTGTCTTATGATAGTTGAGGGTCAATCGTCATTTAATATTGAACCTCTTGACCTTTAATACTGATTTTTAATATCATCGAGGGAAAAGGAGGGCGCTGTTTTTTAATAATTTATTTTATTTCATGTAAAGTACATAATTAGTTAGTTTAACTCAATTTTGGTGGCATTTTGTTCAGTTAAAAGGTACATGTGAAATATTCATGAAGTGTCGTGCATTTTCTCGTTGCCGCCAAATCTCACCAATTGAAATTGAGTAAGGCTGACACCGCTTAACCTCAAAACCTTGGACCTTTTATGGCGACTTTTTTTCATGTTATAGGAAGGCAAACAAGCAAACGGATTTTCTGTTGGTAAGAAATTCACGCCGCCTGGAGTCACCAAAGGTGGTAATGGTGCGTTGCCAACCTGAGGTCGTAGTGTTAGGCCTCGAGCAAAAGTAAGTTTACCGCCTACCTTACCCTCCGAACCGGAACACGTCATGACGTTATGGCGGCAGGAATAGGTAAGGCGGTGGTACCAATCCGGGCGAGTCGCTGCCAAACTCTACCACCTAGCCGGATGTCACGGTGTTAGTGATGGTAAGTCTATGCTCGCCTTTAACGAGCTGCCTGGCATAGAAGGCAGATAGTCTATTCTACTACTAAAAGTTTCATTTATATGTTAATCAAAGGAAAATTTAATCGCATGACTGATGCTGTCTCTTTAGTTCTTTCTGTTCTTTGAAGTTGTAGGACCGTAATTTCATCTACAGTTTTCTTTTTTACGACCGCTCTCAGAGATGTCAATTATCTAATCTTTAAGTAAACATTTTGTTCATATAGTTGTGACATAATGATAAATTTAATTTTAATAGAAGTCTATGAGTGAGGCTTTAAGGAAGCTAGTTTCTGAATAGAAAATCTGGCATAATGGCAAATTTAAACATTCTCACCTCTGTGGTTTAGCGGCCCAGGTATTGGACTTGACTTTATGTTCGATTTCCTGGTCTGATAACTAAAAAAGAAAATGTAAATTTCCAATTTTGTAATAAAGAATGTTGCTTGGGATTGGATATATGCCCGGTTGGCAATGTTTACAATAGTATCATCAGCTAGTTGTGGGTGCCCTGGTTATGCCTCTACCTCTTCGGGGATATGGACGTGAAAGGATAACCTCGTTATATTTGCAGTTAGTAAAAATAGTTACTTATAATTTCGAAAATAAATGTGGTTTAAAAAATGGCTGCGTAATAGAGTGAGGGAAAACAGTTTAACCGCCACTTTATATTGCAGATCGATGCGAGCAAAAGGCTTTAAGTTCTAATTTAATTGTCTTTCTAGTTTGGATAAATGCTTTAACGAACTATTAACTTAACTATTTGGCTTAAGATGCAAAATTTATAATTTCAGGGTCAAATCATAACAGCTTAAGAAACAATTTAAAATAAAAGCAATTGTTTAAATCGCATTTGTTTGTATAACTTTATTATGAGTGGCGAATGATACCCTTCAATTATTTCTTATTTTAAAACTTCAATCTTATTGGAGATGGTGTTTTATTAAAATATAAGAAGATTCCTTAGAAAATTATTCATTGAAATATTCTCAAACATCCTTCAATCAACAATAACTTACCAAGTTCCATACACATACCTCAGTTAAAAATAGTTACAGGAATGCACACTTGATTTTCCGCAGTTTTAAAAGTAGATACTGAATAAATATCATATTAAATACCTAAAATTCTAATACTTTTACGCAAACCTGTTTTTTCAGCAGTTTCCTGATAACATTCTTTATTTTTTTTTGTACTTTTTAATGACGTTACTTGTCAAGTTTTAATAAAAAATTATATACTTGACACATAGGATACGACAAAGATACGATAACGATACGACAAAGATACGACAACGATACTATAACGATACGACAACAATACGATAACGATACGACAACTATACGATAGCGATGCCATGATACGACAACGATACGATAGCGATACGATGACGATACGACAAAGATACGATAGCGATACGACAAAGATACGATAACGATACGATAACGATACGACAACAATACGACAACGATACGACAACGATACGACAAAGATACGACAACGATACGACAACAATACGATAACGATACGATGACGATACGACAACGATACGACCAGGGTACGACAACGATACGATATCGATATGATGATACGACAACGATACGATAAAGATACGACAACAATACGACAACGATACGATAGCGATGCGATTATAGCGTTAACGGTACGACAACAATACGCCAACGGTGCGATGATACGACAACGATACCATAACAATACGACAACGATACGACAAGGGTACGACAACGATACGATATCAATATGATGATACGACAACGATACGATAACGATACGATAACGATACGATAACGATACGATATCGATACGATAACGATACGACTACGATACGATAGCGATACGATGACGATGCTATTACATTTTTTACAATGTTTAAAATAGTTGTTCAAGTTTTTACTGCATAATTAAAAAGGGAAAATGTTGCAAATATTGAAAAAATTTTGTTTTTGGAAACACGAGAACGATACGACAACAATGCGATATCGATACGACATCACAATAATGTCCAAATGGCAGATTAAATGTCAATTTATGTCTCTTTGTGTAGCGGTCAGTGTTGTTTTATTCACACGTACCATAATAATTTAAACGCAGTTAAATTGCTAAGCTATGTATAAAAAATGAGTATTTTTTTCGATTTTGTTTAAATTCCATCATCAAATCCAGACTAGGTAGCAATGTCATCTTGTTGTTAGTACGTCTAAAAAACAGAACTTTAAAGTCGGTAAACAAATGGTGGAGATATTGACTGAAATTAATTAAAAATGTAATATGAGTTACACTTACTATAACCTATTTTTCTCGAAAACCGGTTAAAAAGTGATCAAGCAATGGCTATGTGTAACAAAATTCGTTGCAATTTTCTGCAGTTGCATTTTGGTGCTGATAAAATGTATTTGTGATTGTGTTGCTGCTAGTAGTTTCAAATACGCAACACCGCTCACGAGTACAGACAGAGAGTCCGTTATCGACGTAGAGGAACTTACCTTGACTAAAAAATACAAAGAATTAGATGAGGAAACATAAACATATTGTTGGAAAATGGTATTAACATGTTTAAATTGAAAATATAAAAAATATCGATGATTAAAGGCAATTAGGAAAAACCCAGCATGTAAAACTGACAACGTCAAAAGAACATGCACAGAACGAAAGAAAATTATTTATTTGTGGAATATGTGTAAATGAGATTTTTTAAAAATATTTAATTATATCAACATATTCTTCCATATTATTTTGGTGTGCAAATGTTTTAATATTTATAAAAAAAAATATTTAACTACATATTCCATATACATTTTAAAGTTTAAAGACTTTAAAGTTCTGTTTTTTAGACGTACTAACAACAAGATGACATTGCTACCTAGTCTGGATTTGATGATGAAATTTAAAAAAAAATCGAAAAAAATACTCATTTTTTATACATAGCTTAGAAGTTTAACTGCGTTTAAATTATTATGGTACGTGTGAATAAAACAATACTGACCGCTACACAAAGAGACATAAACTGACATTTAATCTGCCATTTGGACATTATTGTGATGTCTTATCGTTATCGTATCGTTGTCGTATCGCTATCGTATCGTTGTCGTATCGATATCGCATTGTTGTCGTATCGTTCTCGTGTTTTCAAAAACAAACATTTTTCAATATTTGCAACATTAGCCCTTTTTAATTATGCAGTAAAAACTTGAACAACTACCCTTGTCGCATGTCGTTATCGTATTGTTGTCGTATCGTTATCGTATCGTTAACGTATCGGTATCGTATGGTTGTCGTATCGTTGTCGTAGATACGACAACCATACGATACCGATACGTTACATACGATACGACAAAGATTTGTCTTATCGATATCGTATCGTCATCGTATCGTTACCGTGTTGTCGTATCGTTGTCGTATCGTTATCGTACCCTTGTCGTATCGTTGTCGTATGATCGCATCGCTATCGTATCGTTGTCGTATCTTTGTCGTATCGGTATCATATCTTTGTCATATTGTTGTCGTATCGTCGTCATACCGTTGTCGTATCGTCATGGTATCGCTATCGTATCAATGTCGTACCCTTGTCGTATCGTTGTCGTATCGTCGCATCGCTATCGAATCGTTGTCGTATCTTTGTCGTATCGTTATCGTATCGTCATCGTATCGTTATCGTATTGTTGGCGTAACTTTGTCGTATCGTCATCGTATCGATGTCGTATCGTTATCGTATCGTTGTCGTATCGTCATCGTATCGATGTCGTATCGTTAATGTATCGTTGTCGTATCATCATATCGATATCGTATCGTTGTCGTACCGTTGTCGTATCGTTGTCGTATCATCGCATCGCTATCGTATCGTTATCGAATCGTTGTAGTATCGTTAACGTATCATTGTCGTATCGATATCGTATCGTTGTCGTATTGTTGTCGTATCATCTCTTTTCGCTATCGTATCGGTATCGTATCGTTGTCGTACCGTTGTCGTATCGTCATCGTATCGTTGTCGTATCGTTGTCATACCCTTGTCGTATCGTTGTCGTATCGTTATCGTATTGTTATCGTATCGTTGACGTACCCTTGTCGTATCGTTGTCGTATCGTCATCGTATCGTTATCGTATTGTTGTCGTATCGTTATCGTATCGTCATCGTATCGTATCGTCATCGTATCGTTGTCGTATCGTTATCGTATTGTTGTCGTATCGTTATCGTATCGCTGTCGTATCGTTGTCGTATCGTTGTCGCACCCTTGTCGTATCGTTGTCGTATCACCGCATCGCTATCGTATCATTGTCGTATCTTTGTCGTATCGTTATCTTATCGTCATCGTATCGTTATCGTATTGTTGTGGTATCGTTATCGTATCGTTGTTGTATCTTTGTCGGTTTGTTATCGTATCGTCATCGTATAGTATCGTTGTCGTATCTTTGTCGTATCCTTATCGTATTGTTGACTTATCGTTATCGTATCTTTGTCGTATCGTCATCGTATCGTTATTGTACCGTTGTCGTATTATTATCTTATTGTTGTCGTATCGTTGTCGTCTTTGATCCACTATAGGTATGTAGCGAAAATGAATAAGTTATTTTATATAGTTATTTAGTAAGTACTGTGGTCTAGCGGTTCAGGTGTTGGACTTGACTGCATGCTTGATTTTTTCACATACAAACCTTCTAAATCCTATGTGTCAAGTACATTATAATTTTTTATTAAAACTTGACAAGTTACGTCATTAAAATGTACAGAAAAAAATAAAGAATGTTATCAGGAAACTGCTGAAAAAATCAGGTTTGCGTTCCTGTAAGTATTAGAATTTTAGGTATTTAATATGATATTAATTCAGAATCTACTTTTAAAGCTGCGGAAAATCAAGTGTGCATTCCTGTTACTATTTTTAACTGTTAATCAATCATCTCAAACATCCTTCAATCAACAATAACTTACCAAGATATTGTTGATTGAAGGATGTTTGAGAATATTTCAATGAATAATTTTCTCTAAGGGATCTTCTTATATTTTAATAAAACACCATCTCCAATAAGATTGAAGTTTTAAAATGAGAAATAATTGAAGGGTATCATTCGCCACTCATACATATACATAAGTTATAAAAACAAATGCGATTTAAAACAATTGCTTTTATTTTAAATTGTTTCTTAAGCTGTTATGATTTGACCCTGAAATTATAAATTTTGTATCTTCAGCCAAATAGGTTTTTATTCTGTTGAATTAGTGGATAGTTCGTTAAAGCATTTATCCAAACTAGAAAGACAATTAACATAGAACTTAAAGCCTTTTGCTCGCATCGATCAGCAATATAAAGTGGCGGTTAAACTGTTTTCCCTCACTCTATTACGCGGTCATTTTTTGGTAAACCACATTTATTTTCGAAATTATAAAAATGACAAAATTAAGAATATGACAAGAATTTGACGATTTTAAAAATTAACTAGATTGTAAAACTTTCAGAAAAAAATAACCAGTAGTTTTTAAATTATGTTTTTTGTTTCGAAATCAAAAACTTTGAATCGCTCTCCTGTAAAGTTAAAGTATTTTCGTCCTATACATACTCATACATTTTAACTCCAAATATCACCATTCTTAAAGACCTACTAGGTTCCTCCACACTAAATGGTATTTTCATACAAAAGTTTTTATACAAACGCCCAGTCCTACATGGGGTACACAAAAAATATCGAGTGCCAAATCTCATCATCCTTGCAGAGCTGCCTGACATCCTCCATATTCATTACCTTTTTCATACAAACATGCTGGATTCGGAGACTTTTGACATCACCCCCCGACAAGACCCCAACTATTTGGTCGTAGAATGTCAACATAGGTCTCCCTGAGTACCTACATCCATTCACATTTGCATTGTATATCTGCTTTGTCAACTTGTCACCTGTTATACTTTCCAAATGACCGAATAAGTGGAGCAGCCCCTTTCTTATTTTAAAACCATCATATTCTTTAATTTCCACTCTTTCTCGGTTCTCACTATTACAAATGCGCTCAGTAAGCGCTACACCTACCACAGATTTTCAAGATTTTATCGCAATTTAATTATATACAGGTTAATAGTTTTTATTAACCGCTTGAATTCTGAAGAAAAGACCTTAGTAAACTTGAGTGAAGGCACAATAGGATGAATTTTATATAATTCTTTATTGCTGTCATTTTCTGTGAAATGGAGCGTTAGGATTTCAATTTCTAATGAAATTTGACTTTCTTTTTGACATTATCAAATCATCCATTCTTTTGTTGAAATGTACGGCATAATAATTTTTAATCCTTAGTTTTAGAAAATGATAACTAGCCGAAATGTAGACAAAAACACGTAAAAAGCAAAAAAAAAACTTACATGTAATTTTAAAAACATCTTTGGCTCTTTAAGTATTTAATTTTGCCTCTATACTTGTAATTTTCAAATTAAAAATGTTTTGATAATTTATGTTTATCACTAATTTTAATAAAATGTAGTCGCAGCTTTAATGAAACCGTTGTTCACTTTGTAAAGACTTTTAATGGTGTCGATTCTGACACATATCGCATTACTACAATAAAAATCAATACTCGTCATAACGTCAGTGCTTGCCGTTGACGTGTTCCATTACAGAGGATAAGGTAGCCGGTAAACTTCCTTTTGTTTGAGGCCTAAGAGTCTCAGGTTGGCAACGTACTATTATCACCTTTGGTGTATCTAGGCAGCGTTAATTTCTTACCACCAGGCAATCCGTTTGCTGGTTTGCCTTCCAATATCTTAAAATTTATTTTCCCGCCAAAAAGTTTGTTGTTTGAGACAGTATTTACAGCTTAGGATACATAAGCAGTCAGACTTTTCAAATTAAGAGCTAAAAGTTACTCAGCACATGCTTCCAACACATGCAAAAACAATAAATCTAATAATAATATCATACAACTAAAAAATAAAAAAACGTGTTTTACTGAACGTCGTCGAACGAAGCTGCCGCATCATTCACACGTAGCTTGTTATTGTTTGGATGTCATTTTTAAACAGTGTTTGGTTAAACAGGTGTTTACTTTTTGTGGTAAACTTATTTCAGATACATGCTACATTTAGCCAGTGAAATATAATCCGGACATTAAAACCCATTTCATGTAATGCAGCCAAGAACCATCCCGATGACATCTTCATGCCCATATCCCCGAAGTGGTAGGCAAAGGCACAACCAGGTCACCCACGACTAGCTGAAGACACAAGTCCCACAATGTGATAGGTGGCAAGCTTATCGCCAACCGGCCACATTTCCAATCCCGAGCAACATTTTTTGTTGGCATTGAAAAAACCCAATTTTCTTTTCGTTGAATTCGAACACAAAACCTCATGCAGTCAAGTCCAACAAATGAACCGCTAGACCACAGGTGCGACAGTTAAAATTGTTTGGGGATCTTATTTTTTTGTAGCGTAAGTTGTGGACTGTGCTAAAGGATAGGGTAACCAGCAGTCAAACGTACTAAAATTGGCTATGAGACCAAAGCACAAGAGTGATATCTGCGGTGGCTATAGAATGTAAGCAACATTACCGTGTCTCTTACAAATTCCGAACCGACAAATGCTTAACGTTGTTATTTGAAACCGATAATTTTGATTTTTTACATTTTAACCGACTTTTACGAAGATGACGTTCGACATCTACAGTTTTAACCGACTTTTATTTTATGTATATTACTCGTTCACGTTATTTGAAAAACGATTTTTTTTATTTAAAAGAGAGTACTTTTGATCAGTCTGGATTTGATGATTCCTAAAGAAATTTAGAAAATCCATTTTTTTGTGTACCTACTTTAATGTAATATTCTTAGACTAACGGCCCACCCCGGCTTCGCACGGTTATGAAATAACCATATAAGCCTCTTCCTCTTCAGTCACTTTATCTATTAAAAAACCGCATTACAATCCGTTGCGTAGTTTTAAAGATACAAAGGGACATAGGGACAGAGCAAGCGACTTTGTTTTATAATATCTACTGATACCACAAAGGGCGTATAGCTTGCTTTAAGCTCTAAGCAGATAAGAGCTTCATTCACCCCATTCTGTAAACAAAATGTCATCGTCAATTTAAATATGACCGCCTTTTCTTGATATTTGTTATTTTTTTAGGATACTAATTATGTGAGACTCATCAATTCAACATATTTCATTTTTTGGAGGGCCAGACGGGTGGTCTTATATATTCATTCAGGCAGTTTTTAAGCCTGAAAATAGCCCGATTTTTTTTATCAGAACTGAGCTACACTATGATTATATTCAATGTTACCCAATGTAATATTTTTATGACCCGGGTAACTTTGTTCCATTCAAAGTTACCCAAGCTACTTCGATTTTAATCATCTTTGAAACATTATCAATTTTACACAATTTTTACCATTAAATACAGATGACCAATTTGAAAAAAATAATAATTAGGCTACATTTTACATATAAACTTCAAAACATACCTTTTTACAATAAGTTTTATCTACTTAATTTGCAATTCGTAATCGCAGCAACAAACACTTGCTAAAACTTCATTAAGGAAAAAGGCGCTATTTTACAAATTTTGACATTCACAGTTTATTTTTTCTTTTATGATTGCTACTTTATAATTTTGGCGTTCTGTTTTAAACAACAACGATATTGAAATAACTAAATCATACAGAAATAAAATCACAAATCTTTTTTTTAATTTTGTTCAAAGTTACACAGTGATTCAAAGTTACCCAAAACGACTGTACTGCATTTATGATAATAATAAAATGTAGTACTCACTCATTTTCTTTTATTATTTTTTCGTTACTTTCTTCATTAATACGTTGTTCATTCATATTTAAAACACTTTATACACCAATTTTACAAGTATTCAATGTTGTACATAAATACCTATTACAATCGCACGCACACAACGCCGTGCCGAAGACTGCCGAACTGAAACGACGTTAGGCGATGCACGGTCTACAAGCCACACCTCCGCGTCCGTCGGAGTGGTGAGCGTAAGGTTTTTTCGTTACGAAATTTCTGGATTCCCTAAACGAATGGTTCGATTACGATGCAGATTTTATGTTTGGGATGAGTCTTAGCTGTATTGCGGACAGATTACAATACCACTTATTTTGTGTCCAAACCCGACTCGCAGTTTTACCAGTATGACAAATTTTGTCACGATTGGTCTCGGCGTTGTAGGCCTATAAACAAACAAACTAACAATTCTTTATATTTTTATCTATATATGTATCGATATCGTATCGTTATCGTATCGATGTCGTATCATTATCGTATCGTTGTCGTATCGTTGTCGTATCGTTGTCGTATCGCTACCGTATCGATTTCGTATCGCTACTGTATTGATTTCGTATCGCTACCGTATCGATTTCGTATCGTTATCGTATCGTTGTCGTATCGTTGTCGTATCGATGTCGTATTGTTATCGCATCGTTGTCGTATCGCTATCGTACCGTTATCGTATCGTTGTAGTATCGTTGTCGTATTATTGTCGTATCGATGTCGTATCGATTTCGTATTGTTATCGTATCGTTGTAGTATCGTTGTCGTATCATTGTCGTATCGATGTCGTATTGTTATCGTATCGTTATCGTACCGTTGTCGTATCGTTATCGTATCGATTTCGTATTGTTATCGTATCGTTATCGTATCATTGTCGTGTCGATGTCGTATCGTTAACGTAAGAAAGAAAAGAAAGAAAAGAAGAAAGAAAATATATTTATTTGCGGAATATGCGTGTTGAAGTTGTTACAAAATTATTTAAGCTTTCCAACATATTCTACCACATTG
>NJDD01010821.1:11891-40499 GCA_002245505.1 Calephelis nemesis
ATTATTATTACAAAATTTATATTATTTAAGCTTGTCTGCAAGAAAGTCTTTAACACTATAATATGTCTTATCTAACAACAAGTCAAATAACTTCTTATGAAATCTTTTCGTATCGTTGTCGTATCCTTATCGTATCGTTGTCGTATCTTTGTCGTATCGATGTCGTATTGTTATCGTATCGTTATCATTGTCGTGTCGATGTCGTATCGTTATCGTATCGTTGTCGTATCCTTATCGTACCGTTGTCGTATCGATATCGTATCGTTATCGTACCGTTGTCGTACCGTTGTCGTATCGTTATCGTATCGCTATCGTATGTCTATCCGAAGACACTAAGTCACACAATGTGATAGGTGGCAAGCCTATTTCCAATCTCGAGCAACATTTTTTGTTGGCATTGAAAAAACCTAATTTTCTTTTTGTTGCCCGACCCGGGATTCGAACACAGAACCTCATACAGTCAAGTCCAGCAACTGAACCGCTAGACCACAGATGCGACAGTTAAAATTATTATGACTCCGACTAATTTAATTATTCGTTTTAAATACTTTCCGAATTAATATATTTTTCATGTTTGATTTGTCTACATTTAATATATCGTAGACCGCACCTGTCACATATTTCAGATGTGAAATCTGGTTCATAAACTGATGTTATAAAATATTTTATGTCACATAATACGTTAAGTTACTGTCTTCTGTTAAAGCATACGTAGAGAGGAAAATTACCAAAATTAATATAATTACTACTCAAGTTATTAATTTATTTCAAACGATTAAAGCGCAGTGAAATTGCAAAAAGTATAATCGACTCCAACTATTTCAATAAGCACCAAGTCGCTATTTGATAATTCTTTTTTTGAAAGATATCTGAAAAATTCGAGGTAATCCCACATGAATTTTCTCCACATCGTACTGGTACTTTTAAATTAAGGGGCCATATACGCTAAAATACGTCAGTAGTTTACTGTTTTTTTCATACAAAGCAATCATGGATCTTGCTGACAAAAATACACAAGATTAACATGAATATGCTTTACTAGACTAGTGTTTCCAAAACACGATTCCTTTCACTTTGCTCGATAGAAAAAAATCAAAAAGTTAACCCTTTTTTGAAAGCAAAACGCAAATGTCTACTTCAAATATGAAAATATCGACACCAGATTTAACGTAAACATAGATAAGTACTATACCTAAAAGATAAGTGTTTCAGTTTTTATACTTTTTTTCAAATTACTTTGATAGTGTCAAAAATAGTGATTTGTCGCTTAAGACGTTTACTTCAGACCGCCATTGTTCATAATAATCATGGAACGCGGGAGCGCGGTTTATTGGCTCTTCTGGCTGACTGAGTATGGGGCCTTAATTATGCGTTTTTTTTATACCATAACATTGATATAATTAAGTATAACTCAAAAACTATAAGTCCTATGTAAAATTAATATGAAACTGCATCGGAATGACCTATCTTTGAAAATAATGACAAAATTGGTTTGTTATCAGCAATAATTACGTAAAAAATGCGTAGTGTTTTAGTATTTGCTTAAATTGAAAATAAGTAAATTGTATTTAAATAAAATTAAGCAGCATTTTTTTGAAAAGAAGCAAAAAAACTCCTTGTTGGTGTGAGTCCGATGAATAGAGTAAAGCAGTAGTTAATGGTCTAATGCTGCCATCGAAGATTCCTGGTTTCGATATCCTGATGGGGTATTCAAATTTTTTGTATTTTATTTGTATTTTATTAATTTCCAAAGTTGGCTGAGATTAAAAGTACCTACGGTTGTCGATAGTTATAGGTATTTAATTTATTTTATTATATTTATATAGGCCCAAATTTCTTACCATCAAGAAAAACTTGATTAATGGCAGATGCTGATTCCCATGCCAAAAATAATAAAAACCCTTAATATACATTCATTCATTTTAATTTAACAAATGGCTGATTTTCTTCCCCAGAGCTTCAGTTTGTTTATTTTATCCTCAGTTTGCGGAATGAGTAACAGTTTACGGAACCCAGTTTAATCCATCCCGTGTTTTACAAAGCGAACGCACTCACAAAGAGATTTAGTTAAACTGTCATTTGTAGGGCTCATACGGATTTAAACTTTGGTAGGTTGGTAGCATTGTTTGGACACCTTTAGTTAAAACAATATGGAAACAGAAAAAGTATTTGGCAACTTCTCGAACGAACAATATGTATTAAGGATAGCGCACATCTGGACGGCCTGGTTTTGACATAAATCCTTTTAATATTAAATGCAAAAGTTTGTATGTTTGTTTCTCCTGCACGCAAAAATTGTTGAACTGATTTTCATGAAGTTTAACACACACATAGTTACCCTCTATTTATATATATACTTGGATTAACACATAGAATTATTTTCATCCCGAAAAAATGGTCCTGTGGGACCACACGGGCAATGTCGCGGGCAACAGCTTGTATAATATAAATAAACATCTATAATCAAATTATACACAAATGATTCTAGACCCAAAGTAAGAAAAAAATACTTGTAAAATGGATGCTAGTCAATGATACATACATTAAAATATGTATGAAATATAGTCAAAATATTTAAGTATTACTATGTACGATACGTAGATAGGGTACCAGAATAAATTTAGTAGAAACACCCAGTTTCAAAAATGTAGTCATTTAATTTTCATCATACTAATATTATAAAGAGGAAAACTTTGTTTGTTTGTTTGGTTGTAATGAATAGGCTCAAAAACTACTGGAACGGTTTTTAAAAATTCTTTCACCATTCGAAAGCTACATCATCCACGAGTGACTTAGGCTTTGTTTCATCCAAATCGGTATAGTAGAAGCCAAGTTACGCAAGTGAAGCTGCGTGAAACTGCTAGTGTTTTAATAAAATCAGAAGGGTCCAGCGATGCTCTGCCTCCCCAGGATTCTGAGATTTTATGGAAATATAGTAAATATTCGAATCCGAAAGACAGACATACTCGTATATAGATGTTCATCACCACCGTCACTGTAGTATAGCGGCTCGGTGTTGCAATTGACTGCATAAGGTCTCAGGTTCAATCCCCGAATCCCCGGTAAAATGTTTTTTTGTGAACTTTATAATAAAAGCAACGTCGTTCGGGGTTAAATATGTATAGTAGTACTATTTAAATTATGCGCTTCGGCTATATTCGTCAACCTTCAGAAATCCGAATTTGTTTTAAAAATATGTATGTAGATTTGTTATTACATAATTAATAATTTCGTTTAAATTTAGATTAGGTCAGAGAAATTAAAAATAAAAGTATAAAGTGTAAAAAGAGTAAAAAGTGTAAAGCGGAAGCGCATAATTTAAACAGTAGTACTATACCTGCTTCTCACCTATTACAGTTTGTCGCGGGTATCCTGGTTGTACTTTACCTACCCTTTGCTTTTGGGGAAAGATCCCCAATAAGAATTGAAGTTATACTTCTTTTGGCGCGTTAGGAAAAAATGATGAGGATAAATTTTTACGATGCGCGCGCACACCGTCACGAAAAACCGACATGATGAAGTTAGCTATAGATAACATTTTAGTTTTTCAAAAAAAGGTACCAACAAAGTAAAAGTAAGGACATCTACGTATGTTTGCGTGGGAACTGACAAAAGTATTCACAATATTTCTTTATTTCTATGGTTAGTGTCATTTTGTCTACAAATGTAAAATAAGGCAAAAGATAAAATTTTTAAAAAGATTTTTATCTTATAACGCCGAAGAAGTATAACTTCTAACGCGTGTACATAAGTACACACACATTTTTTTTTGTAGCGTAAGTTGTGGACTGTGCTAAAGGATAGGGTAACCAGCAGTCAAACGTACTAAAATTAGCTATGAGACCAAAGCACAAGAGTGATATCTGCGGTGGCTATAGAATGTAAGCAACATTACCGTGTCTCTTACAAATTCCGAACCGACAAATGCTTAACGTTGTTATTTGAAACCGATAATTTTGATTTTTCATTTTTTACATTTTAACCGACTTTTACGAAGATGATGTTCGACATCTACAGTTTTAACCGACTTTTATTTTATGCATATTACTCGTTCACGTCATTTGGAAAACGATTTTTTTTATTTAAAAGAGAGTACTTTTGATCAGTCTGGATTTGATGATTCCTAAAAAAAATCTAGGAAATCCATTTTTTTGTGTACCTACTTTGATGTAATATTCTTAGACTAACCCGGCTTTGCACGGTTATGAAACAACCATATAGGCCTCTTCCTCTTCAGTCACTTTATCTATCAAAACCACATTACAATCCGTTGCGTAGTTTTAAAGGGACATAGGGACAGAGCAAGCGACTTTGTTTTATACTATCTGCTGATAACACTAAGGGTGTAGAGCTTGTAACTATTTTTTACTGTTACTTTACATTACCTTCACTGGACTTAAAACGGCCAAGTGTGAGTCACTTTCGAAAATAACGAACACTGCGTGACTTTAGTTTTCACACACAAACCTACTAAATGCTATGTGTCAAGTATATAATTTTTTAAAACTTGCCAAGTAACATCATTAAAAAGTACAGAAAAAAAATGTTATCAGGAAACTGCTGAAAAACAGGTTTGCGTTCCTGTAGGTATTAGAATTTTAGGTATTTAATATGACATTTATTCAGAATCTACTTTTAAAACTGCGGAAAATCAAGTGTTCATTCCTTTAACAATTTTTAACTGAGGGAAAAATAATTCTGTAGTTTCGGGAAGCACCATCCAATGTGCTTAACTTCAGTTAATGTTATTTCGTGCAGCTGGTATATGAAACACACTCAGATTTTTTTTTATGATATTGCAAGGCAAACAAGCAGACAAATTTCCTGATGTTAAGAAATTCACGCCGCCTAGAGACACCAAAGATGGTAATGGTGCAATGCCAACCTGAGGCCGGGATGTTAGGCCTCGAGCAAAAGTAAGTTCGGCTACTTTACCCTTCAAACCGGAACACGTCATTATGGCGGCAGAAATAGGTAAGGCGGGGGTACCAATCCTGGCGAGTCGCTGCTAAACTCCTACCTACCTAGTCAGAGTCACGGTGTTAGTGGCGGTAAGCCTATGCTCGCCTTTTACGAGCTGCCTGGCAAGGAAGTCAGATGGTCTATTCTACAAAGAAGCCCGGACGAACACGGGGAAGACTGGATAGATATGACTTTTAAAAAGATCGGAACAAATTCTTATTCCTATTAGTTTTGTCTAATAATTAGTCCCGTATTGGTCCGGGCTTCTTAGTAAAATATTCCAATTTGCTTTCCTACCAGGAAACGCGTAAAGGGCGAGCATAGGTTTACCGTCACTAACACCGTGACATCTGACTAAGTGGGAGAGTTTCACAGCGATTTGCCCGGATTGGTAACGCCGCCTTACCTATTCCTGCCGTCATAACGTCAGTGCTTGCTGTTGACGTGTTACGGATCGGAGGGTAAGGTGGCCGGTAAACTTAATTTTGCTCGAGTTGGCAACGCACCACTACCGTCTAACACCTTAGGTGTCTCTAGGCAGCCTGAATTTCTTACCATCAGGAAATCCGTCTGATTAATAAACCTAGGCATGTTTTAAATTTGTGATAGTAAAAGAATATTCCCTCTGTGGTCTAGGGGTCCGGGTGTTGGACTTGACTGCATGAGGTCCCGAGTTCGAATCCCGGGTCGACTAACAAAATGAAAATTGGATTTTTCCAATTTTCTGATAAAAAAAATGTTGGTCGGGATTGGAAATGTGCCCTGTTGGCGATAGGCTTGCCACCTATCACATTGTGGGACTTAGTATCTTTGGCTAGTCGTGGGTGCCCTGGTAGTGCCTCTGCCTATCTCTTCGAGGATATGGGCGTGAAGATACTTTTAGTAAAAGAACGGTAACAGCTAAAGTCTCTCTCAGTGTGTCCGTCTGTCGCATCATAATTAAATAATTATCTTATTTCGGTACAGTTTTTTTGTCTGAAAGCTGTCGTGCTTGAGATGGATTTTGGCTACATTACAGATATATGTTGTCGAAAGCTATCGAAC
The DNA here is from genome assembly GCA_002245505.1 of Calephelis nemesis. NCBI lineage: Eukaryota > Metazoa > Arthropoda > Insecta > Lepidoptera > Riodinidae > Calephelis > Calephelis nemesis. The sequence goes on from NJDD01010821.1 coordinate 17,898, forward strand.
GTTATCATTTTTATGTTGACGAACAAGATTCGCTTCAGACTACGACCGTTGTTATCCCACCAAAAACGTGGCGTTAAAAGTAACTTTTAACTAGCTCCAAATATAACGAGATTATCCGTTCACGTCCATATCCCCGAAGAGGTAGAGGTAGAACCAGGGCACCCACGACTAGCCGATGATACTATTGTGAATATTGCCAACCGGGCATATATCCAATCCCAAGCAACATATTTTATTATAAAATTGGAAATTTACATTTTCTTTTTTTGTTATCAGACCAGGAAATCGAACATAAAGTCAAGTCCATTACCTGGACCGCTAAACCACAGAGGTGAGAATGTTTAAATTTGTTATTATGCCAGATTTTCTATTCAGAAACTAGCTTTCTTAAAGCCTCACTCATAGACTTCTATTAAAATTAAATTTATCATTAAGTCACAATTTGTGAGCAAAATGTTTACTTAAAGATTAGATAATTGACATCTCTGAGAGCAGTCGTAAAAAAGAAAGCTGTAGATGAAATTACGGTCCTACAAAGAACAGAAAGAACTAAAGAGACAGCGTCAGTCATGCGATTAAACTTTTCCTTTGATTAACATATAAATTAAACGTTTCTATCGCCCAGGGGGCTGATTATGTATCTCAGTGGCCAACTAAAAATGGAAAAATGTACATCAAATAGATGTCAAATGACGTTATTTGTGTTTTGCTATCTCTATTGTATTTCTGGTATTCACTGGAGATAGCAAATATAAAACACGTCATTTGACAGCTATTTGATGTACACTTTTCTATTTTGAGTTGGCCACTGAGATACATAATCAGCCCCCTGGGTGATATTTATCAAATGGAAAAAAACATTTTTACATTTCGCCGAACGGAGGATGTTCGGCGAAATGTAAAAATGTTTTGAAAGATTCGATGTCGGGTGAAAGTCATTTTGTTGTCGAGCGACTCATGTGATTTTTGCGATATTTGACCATTATTCAGTATGATAAATGGATCCTAGTTTTTGGACAGCTTTTATTACTACGCAAATTACATTAAAACTATTTGGTTTTTGATGTTTTCTATCGTCGGCGCTTGGGGGCAGTTCCAAATTGTCATATTTTAAGTAATTTATCGCCTCTGTGGTCTCATCGCCGTCGGACTTGACTTCTCGGGCTCGATCCCCGGGTCAGCAATAAACAAAAATTACAAAATACTTATTCTTAATTTTCAAATAAAAACGTTGCCCGGGATTGGATATGTGCCCGGTTGGCGCTTCACTCATACCTCGATAAATATAAACAAGTTTGTTTGAAAGGATTTAAATTTCATTTCTCGTTTCTAAGGCAGTTTTCAGACTAAACTTGATGATATGTTCTACGTGGTAACATTATTTGTACAGTTTTCACATCAATAATAAAATACAATCCATAAGGTATTGTTTAATTATCACCTCTGTGGTCTACCGGTCCGGTGTTGGACTTGACTTTTTGAGGTCCCGGATTCGATCCCTGGGTCGGGTAACCAAAAAAGTTAGATAACATCTATTTTCAATTTTCTTACAAAAATAACCTTGCCCGGTATTGGATACAGTCCGGTTGGCGATAGGCTTGCCACCTATCACATTGTGGGACTTAGTGTATTCGGACAGTAGTCGGACAATAGTTTCTTTGTATTGGAATACACGAATCCGATCGTAAGTTCCAACGCATTTTGTATAGATGTAACCCACAAGCACCTCTACAAGTTTATGAATTTAACCGCGTTTGCTTTGGGCTAAAGTCGAGTACTTTCCATGCTCTACGCACAGTTAAACAATTGGCTAAGGACGAAGGCGTTTCCTATCCATAAGCTAAATCGACAATTGAGACTAGACTCTATATGGATGACTTCGTTTATAGTGTAGAGAACGAGGTAGAGGCCATTGAAACATCTTCTCAATTAATTAGTTTGATGAAAGCTGGACAGTTTGATCTTGTCAAATGGATTAGTAACTCGCAAATGGTTTTAGATTCAATTTCTTTATCACATCGTCTTTCAACAGTTAAAAGCTTTGACTATGATGATTCGCATAAGATTTTAGGATTAACCTGGTCATCTACGTCAGACATGTTTCGTATAGATTTTACTTCTACGCCTCAAGTCTGCACCAAACGCATTACATTCTCTTGTGTTGCTAAAATATGGGATATAATGGGTTTTATAGCCCCAGTAGTCTTGTTCGCTAAGCTACTTATAAAAGAACTTTGGTTATCGCATTGCGATTGGGATGATACACCACCTGAACAAATCTCTAAATTATGGGGTCGTTTCAGGGAAGAGCTGCCTTTGCTCAATCAGATACAGATACCACGTCACGTTGGTATTACGTCAGATAGTATCATCACCTTAGTAGGATTTAGTGATTCAAGTCAGAAGGCTTATGATGAGGTAGTCTACATTCATGTTCCAGAGGGTAACACAATTTATGTTAGTCTCATTAGCGCTAAGTCGAAGGTAGCTCCTAGTAAACTAGTCTCTCTCGCAAAATTAGAACTCTCCGCTATTTTTTTGTTAGTACAAATTATTAACAAAGTAGAAAATGCTTGTCGGTACCGTATTGATATAAGTAGAGTTTTCGCATTTTCAGATTCCACTGTCGCATTATGCTGGTCACATTCGTCTCGAAAATAGAGTAACAAAAATCCAGACAGGATTGTCACCTCAAAATCTTTACCATGTCGCTGGTTCGGAAAACCCAGCCGACTGTCTGTCGCGGGGCTTAACCCCTGCACAGATTTTAGATCACCCTCTATGGTTTAGGGGTCCATCCTGGATCCATGCTCAAAGAAATCAGTGGCCGATTAAACCTTTTAATCTCTCCACGGTATCTGAGCCCCCTGAAGAGAAGAAACATCTCTTCATTTCTACCGAGTCGCCAGAAAGCTCGGCAATTTTATTGTTAGCAGGTCGCTTATCTTCATGGTCACGTCTGTTACGCTGTGTAGTATACGTATGTCGTTTCCTTAGAATATTGTCAACTCGCAGCCTTATCACCGCTACTGACCTTAATAAGGCAGAATTATTAGTCCTTCGCGAGCTTCAGTGCTTACACTTTGCAGTAGAGTTTAGAAATTTAGAATTAGGTAAACCTTGTAGTCATGCTTTTCATTTTTAGACAACGGATTGATACGCGTAGGAGGGTGTTTATGTTTGTCTGTCGAATTTAGGATTCGATCAAAGACATCCTATCGTTCTACGCCGCAAGGACCACGTCCTTAATTTGATAGTAGATTATCATCATAGAGTTAATTGTCATGCTGGCCCTGAATTGTTAATGTCGATTTTAAGACAAAAATATTGAATTCTATCCGCTCGCAATTTGATTCGCTCTAGAGTGTACAAGTGCCTGCCATGTTTTAGGCTTCGACCGCTCTGTAGAACTCTATCAAATGATCCATCTGAGGCGTTAGCGCTGACTCCAGCTCACTTTTTTAGTTTGACTCCGCTTAAATATTTACCCGCTAGAGACATTAATGAAAACAGGCTTCATTTGCTTTCCCGACATGATCTGTTAGATAAATTAGTTCAATCGTTTTGGAAACGTTGGAGAGCCGATTATCTGCACACGCTGCAGTCGTGTCAAAAATGGAATGCACCTTCTAATCCGATGAAGGTAGGCACGGTTGTCATCATTATGACCGATAATGCTCCGACTCTCCATTGGTCTTTAGGACTTATAGAAGAAGTATATCCAGGTTCTAATGGTGTAGTTCGAGTAGCACGCGTAAAGACCGCGTCCGGTTCTTATTTACGTCCGGTAATACAACTCTGTCCTTTACCAAATCAAGAGAATTTACGGTCTATATAATAAATAGATTACTTAAATTTATTCAATTAGTTTAGCTAGTATGATAGAATAGTAACCGCTTAAATTAGCTTTATTAGTATGATGTTTTAGTCGCTTATTTTACTTAGCTTAGATAGAATTATAGCCTGTTTTTTAATCTCAGAGACTAAATTGACATTAGCAGTGTTGTAAGTTTTTTGCGATTCGTAAATAGTGTCGTGCCATTATCGATAAATGTAAACAAAATCTATTACCGATTTATGGAAGTTACATTGAAAAATCGGAACATGGGTATTTAGAACGAATGAATACAAAATTAATGTGATTTATAATTATTATAGGTCAATAAATGTCACTATTCGTATGATTTCAAAACAGAATTTATAAAAAGCAGCACTAGTACTTTTAAAATAATACTTTTATAATTTATTCAGCTACTCGGTACTTAAATACCCAAAATTATCTGATTCGTCATCTATAACTATAATTAAACTTTTGGTAATGTCGACTTGTCTGTGAATTTCGCTGTGGAGTTACTTGAAGTATTCAGTTAATTTAAAATTCTATTTTTTGTGGAACAAATCAACAAAATTTACTATGCTACTTTTTATAGCTAAAGACAGCGAACAAGCACGGGGCTCCCCTAATGGTAAGACATAGCCTCAGCGTATAGACCCTGTATTTGTTGTTGGTGCGTCGCGACACAGCAGGGATATTACAAGTTCAATTGTGCAAGTCTACCGGGTTTCCTTGCCTCCCCCCTGCCCTCCATTGGAACATGACACTGTCAGTATAGCAGCAAGAATAAGTAAAGCGTTGGATGTCTATCCGGACAAGTTGTTGCATAGCGCTCTACCACCACCAGTGGTTTTCTTGTTAATTACCTGTTTTGCCTTTGCTCGCCTCTTACAGCAGGCTGCCAGGCTGGACGGCAGATGGTATATTCTACCCAGAAAACCTGGTTTAACACGGGGGAAAATAATAACTACATTATAATTATACGAGTATTTCTATATATTTATATCCTTGCTTAGCACTATTAACACAAGCATATAATTTGCTTACTATAAGATGTTTCAATTTGTGTAATTTGTTCAGGCCCAAGGCTATATCTTTTTATTAAAAACATAATGCAATATGGTAAAACAAGAATGCAACAGAACCAAAATTGACTAACTTAGTACAGAAAATTTACAGTAGGTAATTGATGACAAGCACACAAAAGGCACAACGGACGCATTTGAACAAATCAATAGATTAGGATAATTTACAACTCAGAAAATTACAAAATACTGACTTGGATTTCAATTTAATCTCATCTAATTACACCAAAAATTGTGTATTTTCCTCGACTTTTATTCGATTCCATCAACAGACCTAGTCTTCTTGGTGGCAATGCGACCACCTCTAAACTATGCTATATCATGCTATCTCATGCTATATGTATGCTATCTCAAATAAAAATGAATATTAAAAATAACTTTCCTTTTTTAATGTCAGTTAAAAGTGGTTAATGAATTGTGGGTTACAAAATCTAAGAATTTTAGGTTCATATTTTTTTTTTAATCGACATTAATTTACGGTTTGAAAACATCGGTATCGTAGGACAGCACTACAAAAAAAACATAGGTATCATTATTTGTAAATTCGACATTTGAATCTGTCAATTTAGTCTCTGAGATTAAAAAACAGGCTATAGTAGCTTCTTATTTTGAGCCGAACGGCTTAAGCGGGGGGGAAATAGTTGCGTCGATTTGAATCTGCCGCTAATGTAAGTGACAAGTGTCATCCTGCATTCTTTTCCTAGTTTCCCCCTCCTTCCGCACCTCGCTGTATCGGCGCTAGTGTGTCGCGTCCGGAAGATTCGACAAGTTTCGCTTGAGACCGCCGCAGCCCGCACCGCACGCAACGTATAAAAATCGCATCACCGCCCGCCTATATATCGCCATCGCTAAAGACGCATAAATAGCAATAATTATCGCCGCGAGTGAATAGAAGTGAAGTGTTGTGGTGAAAATCAGGACACAGGAGTACAGAGGTCAGTGGAAATCCATACCTAAACCTACCTCTTCTGTCACTCGCATTTTACCCCGCAAAAATACAGTCCACTATAGTTCTAGGGGTCGAGGCCAGCTCAACCCAACCGCTCCCCCACAATATGCTCACAAAATTTCATGTAAATCGGTCAAGCCGTTTCGGAGGAGTACGGCAACTAAGATTTTGACACGGAAATTTTATATATAAGATAATTAAATATACTTCAATGCACTGTAATTAAGTTGATTTTGATAATTAGCATTAGTTTCCGTAATGTTTGCGATATGCCATAAATGTTAAAGTTCTGTCGCTGTCTTGTGGTTCTAGGTTTAATATGTTGCTACGGCTTTCCTACTATTTAAAACGCCAACGCAGATGCTATTGGTACAAAATCATTACCATTTTATGAACTAGTCCTTGTTTCTATACTGTTTCATATTTGTACTCTGGTTAATTATTCGACTTGCAAACTGTCAAACGCATACAAATAATTGTTCTTGTGTTATGGGTGTAAATCTACGATAACAATACATAGAAATACTTGAATACATACAGGTATAGATTTAATAAACATACTTAGACTCAGAAACACAGACATCGATTTTCGTCATAAAAATGCCCCGCCAGGAATCGAGCCGGCATTGTACGGTGGTGAAAGGCGAGTATGTCAGCCCCTCGATCAACGAGGCAATGAGAAAACTTTTGAAAGACACATAAAATTGGCAAAGACGTTCCCAATTTACTATGTGACAAAGAGAAATAATATATATCATTTTTTCCATCCCCTATTTCCTCTCCAATATATCAAATACTGAGATCTAATATGTATGTTCCGATGCCCCAAATAACACAACTATACCGCTATGTTTGTATATTTTCCCGTTACAATGGAATCATATCAAACGTCCCGCCCTTATTTACGCCATACATTTTCCTCGTTCCATATCCTTGACAGAAGAATAATCTAACCTTGGAAATGATGGCAGTTAGAAACACTTTTTCAACATCTGACATCTCATCCTTGACTTTAATATATTATTCGACGACAATTCTTAGAATATCAGTTGTGAAAACACAAATGTATCATGTGGTGTATATTTTATTTTATTTACGCAAGAAAGTAATATACATTTTTAATAAAATTTAGAAAATAATAATCTATATAATTTTCTTGATAACATCCATCAAACAGTGAAGATTTCGTAACAATGCCAATTCCAAAACATATTAAAAAAGTGAAAGATCTACCACTGACTGATTATATTATAAACGATACTGGAAGGCTGTAACAATTTTTTTGTAATGTTAGCATAAGATGAAAAACTTACCGAGTAGAATAATTTTACTTGTTAAAAATTTCAACATAAATTACCCTTGACTTTGGTAGGTATTTAGTAAATCATATCCTATCCTAACAATATTATAAATGCGACGGTTTATATGTTTGTTCCTTACTCCTTCACGAAAAAACTGCTAAACCGGTTTTAATTAAATTTGGCACACACATTAGGGGGAAAAAATGATCCTGTGGGACCAATCGGGCAACGCCGCGGGTAACAACTAGTACTCTACATAATTATTACGTAATAATATCTATTATATATTTAAATCAAGTAGTAAAGTAATAGGTAGTATAATTTGCACTTAGACTTTACCTAACCGTTAGATGAGACGGGTTTCGAGTCATAACACTGATCTCTACATTAGAAGAAATGAAAATATCGTGTTGAGATACATGTGATAAATTCTGAAACCATTAAACATATTTGTTACACCTTTCGAGCTACAACAGTTTTTTATGCCGATATTCATATTTGAAAGTTGTTTAAGAAATTAATTAATTAGCTTAAATACGCGTGTTAAACAGCGGGTAGTTAAAAGTTATGGAATTGCGGGTAGTTACCAAAAAGATATTGTTGTTCTAACAAAACAAAACACCACCGGTATTCGTGTGTAAAAAGTTATTCTTCTTTTTTTTAATGCATACAAAAATTCGGACTAAGACCTTCCAATATTTAAGTTGGTGTGAAACGGTCAAGCTTGAACCGTTTTAATGGCGTGTTGTGAAATATAACAGATTAAAATGGCGTCGACGCTAATGAGCTCCAGACAGGTCGTTGTTGTGACCATTTTCAAGGTTTTAACTGCTTTTGTAAACAATTTGGATGCAACCTCCTGCTCGCAAACACTCAGGTTATAACCCTTTATTTCGGGAAAATATTTTACAATTGTAACACGTTTAAATTTAGTTTAATATAAACTAATTTTGGTATTTACCGCCTTACCTATTCCTGCCGCCATAACGTCATGACGTATTCCGGTTCGGAGGGTGAGGTAGCCGGTAAACTTACTTTTGATCGAGGCCTAACATCCCGGTCCCAGGTTGGCAACGCACCATTACCACATTTGGTGTCTCTAGGCGGCGGGAATTTCTTACCATCAGGAGATCCGTCTGCTTGTTTACCTTCCAATGACATAAAAAAAAGATGAACATTTAAATGTCTGCAATTCCGGGTCTGGGTGTTTATTAAATTTATTCTGGTTCTCCATTCCATTCGCTTTTCCATCTGTATGCCGACGATCTCCAAATCTACACGCACTCTAGCCTCACTAAACTTCATGGAGCTATTGCTAATATTAACAATGATCTAGTCAGCATTGAAGATTGGAGCAGTTCCTTTGGCCTTAAGCTTAACCCAATTAAAACTCAGGTCATTATTATTGGTAGCCCTAGAATTATCAATAGGATTGATTGGGATACCCTCCCCCCCTGTTAAACTAAATGGTGTCATGGTTCCTTATAGTAACCAGGTAAAAAATTTAGGGATTTTTATTGACAATAACCTTTCTTGGTCCAAACAGCTTTAGGAAGTCAGTAAGAAAGTCTAAGGCGCTTGGAGTTCTCTCAGGCGTCTTCGGTTTTTGCTTCCAATTCCCACCAAGACTATGCTCGCCGAATCCTTGCTTCTATCCATATTAGATTATGCGGACGCTGGCTATATAAATCTTACTGTTGGCCAAATGAATAAACTTGAGCGTCTCCAAAATCTCTGTATTAGGTTCATGTTTTCACTACGTAAATATGATCACGTTTCTGGATTTCGTGCTAAGCTCAAGTGGTTGCCTATCCATCTTCGCCGGAATTGTCACATTCTCTCATTGCTGTACTTTATTCTCTTTAATCCACACGCCCCTACATATCTAAAAGAGAGGTTTAAATTTTCTAATAGTGAGGTAAAATTTCTTAGATCTATTGCCAACCTTTCTCTCCAAGTACCCTCTCGTAACACTAACTATTATAGCCGATCTTTTACCTCGCTATCAGTAAATCTTTGGAACTCGCTCCCAGTAGAAGTCAGGAAAGCCCCTAATATCAATACATTTAAAAATATGGTTAAACGTCACTTTCTACGTTCAATATGACTCGATTAAAGTAACTGTTTATTCCTTTTTTTTTACCTTTTTTTTGAAATAATTATATTCCAATTGGATATTGCATGTGTCATATTTCTTTTTTGTGTATTAAGAGCACCATCGTGCAAAGTTTATTTTATTATGTCTCCATAACATAAGGTTGCCTGGAAGAGATCGCTGTTTTGGTGATAAGGTCAGGCCGCCTTTGTGTATCACTTAGTTTTTAAGTTTCTTTTAATGTATTTATTTTTTATGTATTTCGGTGCACAATAAAGAGTTATTCTATTCTATTCTATTTCTATGTATTAGTATCGTTGACTACCACCCATAACACAAGCATATAATTTACTTACTTTGGGGTTACATTCAATTTGTGTGACTTGTCCAGGGATATTTATTACATTTTATCTATTTATATTCAATTATACAGAAGAAATATAGTTGCCGGGATAGGACATGTGCCCGATTGGCGATAGGCTTGGTGCCTATCACAGTGTGGAACGCAGTGTCTACGGCTAGTCGTGGGTGCCCTAGTAGTGCCTCTTTGGGCAGCTGGGCGTGAAGATACTTACGTACTTATAACGTCTAAGATGTCTGTAAAATATATAATATGGTATGGTACCATAATATAATATGGTATTCTACCTTCATCGAAAATCACTTGTGTAATCGGTATAAAAGTGAACTAAGACACTTCAACAGCTACTAAAAAAACTTCAGCTATTACAAAATACTTAAATTAAAAGGAAAAGAAAAAGCTAAAAACATTTAGATGTATGTTTATCTAAACGCATGCTGTCAAAAGTTAACATTCAACCAATCACGTGCTTTACGTGGATGACGTCGCAGTATGTTATTGGTTGAGAATTCAATTTTTGACGGTGTTGAGTTGTGTTTAAGGACTGTTTACATTTTTATTTATTTATTTTTATGATATTGAAAGAAACAAATTCGCGATGCTTAGAAAGACTAAAAGTGGCAATGGTGAGTTTCTAACCTGAGACTTGGATGTAAGGCCTTAAGCAGTAACTTTGCCTACCTGCTATCTTGTCCTCCCAACCGGAACACGTCCACTGCAATCGCTGACGTTATGGCGGCAGGAATAGATTGGGTGGTGGTGAGTACCACCACTCTATTTATTCCTGCCGCCATTTAGGTAGGTACCTAGTCAGATGTCACGGTGTTAATGATTTTAAGCCTATGCTTTCATACGCTGCCTGGCAAGAAGGCAGATGGTCTATTCTGCAAAGGAGTCAGGACCATTACGATACACGATCCTTTAAGTGTAGATATAGGTTTAAATAAATATCTATATAAGATATGCATCTTCTATAGATATTTATTATACATAAACCATCCTTTATCCTACTCTCCAATTTACAGAATGTCTCTTTTCATTAACGGCAAAATGTTTACTAAATATCTCATTAAGTAATGGGTGTCTGATGATAACAAGATGCGAAAGGTTTAGGGTGAGTACACACTATAATCGAACCTCTTGCCTTCCGCAAACCAGCAACACGTTTGATGTGGAAGCTATTGGAAAATTTTGGTTGCATTAAGCAGGATTTAACAAATTTTTGAGTGATGTTGCCATCACTAAAGGTGGCGTCTAAAGAAGTTTACATTTTAGCTCATCATGTTGTGGAGTATCTATTCGTATAATGGGAGAAATTAAAACATGAGACGAACTAAAAGTAGAAGTTCAAATTTAAAAAAAAAAAATAGTAAACTGTAAAAAAACCGTGCGATGGTGAGTACGTTAACACGAAAAATTTATGTTTTAGTAAGTGTGGCGATTCAAAACAATCTATTTAGTGATAGATAGAACACATTTTTTCGGATTTATGGACATGATTATGATAACTTGGTACCCACCATTCAAAGAGAAGTATACATTGTTTTTTTATGGAATCACTTATGTAAACTATAAAATAACGTCTAACGAAACTTCAATTAGTGATTGTCGAATTTTTGTAATTTCATCCGATTAATTATAGATCCACGGAATCCGATATTCCACGGAAAAAACTGTGCGTCACAACAATAATCGACAATAGAGTTCAACTTCTCACGTATCTAACAGTTGCAAACTCGAGCAAATTGTTGCAAGTTCTCGGAACGTGGGAGGATCGCAGACATAGTGTGTACCCACCTTTAAATAGTTGCACGGGTAGTCTTGGTGGGGACCGCAACCGCAACATACATTTCCCATCTACGGTATTACGGAGAAAATATTTTATAGAAGTGGTGATTTATCGAAGGTTCTAGAATTTATTTTCGAATAACATCTAGAATTTTTATAAGAATTTTTGGACTTGAATATGAAACATTGTTGAAAATTTGATTCCATGGTGATTTTATTGATTCTGGAATATAATTTTATAACTATTTATGATATTCCGAGATCCTATTTAAATTTTATTAACATCCAGTTACATAGTGATTTTTAATATTAACTTTTATATATTTATAAATAAAAATTGATGTATTATTAAGTATAACTCAAAAACCACTAACCGGATCACATTATTAAATTAATATGCCTACATTCGAATCATGCCCTACCCTGCCGAAAAGAATCATCAAAATCAGTGTGTGATTAGCCGAGTAATGTCATAACAAACACACATAGAAACACACAGTGGAACTTATAACCTCCTCGTTTTAAAGTTGGTTAAAAACGGAATCCCTTACAAATTTGATATGTTTAACTATTTGCACAGATGTTTGAGCTATTAAAATAAACGTTACACTTGGTAAGTATTTTGTAAATCATTTTACCATTTTTATACAAAACTAAAAAAAGCTAATGAATGAGGGTAGGCGGTACCTATAAATAAAGTAGGTAAAACGGCTAACCAACCCTGCAAACCGGAACCGGCCCGCAAGTGGCTGCAGGTGGCTGCCGCTTAAGATGTTTTTTTTCGGACACCACCGCACATAACTGATGTAGATGCGTCGCTGACCTGTCGGCGGTGTTTAAAGCTATAGTATGAGTCTACCGGCTACAATCCAACCTGCTGGGTCATTCTTGAACCTCTATTCCTTGCAAATTGGAATTGGAATCGGATTTTGTCATTTTAGCGGATTACAGTGCTAGCCAATTATTAACCTTAATTAAAAACAAATCCGAAGAAATAATTTATTGTTTAGTATTAACTAAATATTAATATCTCGCTAACATTGTAATCAAAGGACTTAAAATGACATATCCGATTCAAATGTCTTATTTGCATAAAATCGATATTTTTGGTAACCCTACTGAATGTAACACTGTAAGTCTAAATACAGACTACCTAATACCTATTATAGATATTTTAAATTTCTGTCACATCTTATATTATGTTGGTATCATAGCATTATAATTATCATTAAAGGATAATATTATGCTTCGTACAAACACAGTGACTCTACAAAAACATTAAAGGACTCTTACATAAATAAGGCACTGCAGAGAACAATTGTTTTTCATCCATTATTTTTCCACTGTAAAGAGCTAAAAACAGAGTCACTCAACGCGCGGTAAAACTACAAGCAAATAAAAAGTTTCGAAAGCAAAGTCGTATTTTAGTTCTGTCGTCAATTGTATTATTACGGCGTTATTTTTATAAGCATATTTAATAAATGAAAGAGACAGTCAGCCAGCCAGCTAGCCAGTCAACCTGCAAACTAGCCAGTCAAAATTTTCATAAACTTACTAAGTTCCACATTACAGTCTCTGACCTACAATGTATTAGGAATTCGTCTCCTTGTTTAACAATATTCAAATAATATTCTGCAGCTTACTTTGATGTCTAAATGTAATATTGTCATTATATAATTGCCTCTGTGGTCCAGCGGTTTAGTTAATGGATTTGACTGTACCTGGGTTCGAATCCCGGGTTGGGTAACAAAAAGAACATTTGATTTTTCCAATTAATAAAAACGTTGCTCAAGTTTGGAAATGTGCCCATTTGGTGCACATAGTGGGACTTAATGTCTTCGGCTAGTCGTGGGTGACTTAGTTGTGCCTCTGCTTACCTCGTCGGGGATATGGGCGTGAAGATCTGCATGCATAATTACTACATCTGACCTGCAATATATCGATGCAATGTATCAATCAATCTGCAACGGATCAATTTGCAAAAAAAAATATTTTACGATGTTTTTTCTGAAAGTCATACTTTTTTTGACTTAGCTGGAAACTTTCACTGGCGGAACATTAAAAACTACAGTTAGTTACATAATTTTCTATATTTAAATCTTACAGTTTTAATTTGTATCTAGCTATCCTTATTATTATTAAATTAAAGTACATGTACAAAAATTTTATATACACAATTTTTAAGTAGTTACATTTAACATAAAATTATATTAATTCTCTAGTACTCATACACACCGTATATACCTACATGGAAACGATTTGAAAACAATAAAATACTAAAACAATGTCCTCATGCAAGTAGGTACAATTGACAAACATTTATGAAATATTCTTAAAGTTAATATTTTTTACATAAATAATACGTAATGTAAAATATTTTTGAGTATTTAGTAAAGCCACAGATCTAAGGAATTTCGTTTTTACCTAGTTATCAATATATTATCAAATTCATGTTAAAATTTGTAACTTATTAATACGTGTTGGTAGAATCAGTAGAAATTGTATACAAAAAATGGCAGTACAAAAATTTCATTTTTTTTTTACCAAGAACTCATTGGTTTATTGTAAATTAAGAAATAGCTTTTTTGGAATCATAATTAAAAAAAGAGTACTTATTGACAGAAATAGAATTTTGAAATTCCCCTAATCTAAGGTTTAATGCAGTACAGTGCAGTAGTACAGTCAACTTCCTATATAATCCAAACAAAACCTAAACATATTTTGAAATGAAATATTTAACTGTTCCTTCTTTACAAATTATTGATAGTTAAAAACTATAGTAATTTCAAAATGTTATAACAAAATAATCCTGATTTAAAAATAAATAATATTATTATAAGCTGAAACTTGCGTCTTTTATACATAGTTCAAGTATGGAAGTTTTACTTATATATACACTAGAAAATAATTGTCAAATATGACAATAAACATCATTTGTCCAATAATTATTTTTGGTGGCGTGAATTTGGCAGTAGGCCACCTAAATCGTAGATTAATTAATCGTAATTACTCTGTTTTTTTTTAACAAACGAGTACTAAAGTTCATTTCAACCAATCAGCATGCTTTGTGCTCATTGCCAAATTATAAAGGCGGGTTCTGATTGGTTAAAATGAACTTTATGTAGTTAACGTGGACCAATGGCAATGCAGAACAGTTTTTTGGCACTCGTCTATTAAAAAAATAAAAAGATTAAGTACTTTATGAAACATAAGAAAATTTTAATTGCATGCATCCTATAATTCATACACTATACTACCCTTTGTCTCATTTTTATAGAAGAAAAATTAAACGCACCAATAATTCGTATGTACATTTATAATATCAAAATTTTGCAGCAATTTGAACATCATAGAAATTTAAGCTGAAGGTTCGTTTTGGAACAAAAAATGTCTACTTATTGGATAGGAAGGATCAAACTCATCTAAATATTTTTCTCATAAAATCTAAGTTATTTTTATTTAGTTTGAAACACTAAATACTACAATTACTTCTTGGTAGGTACTTTAAATAATGTGGGACTCTGAGCGCAATACGATGAATATTACTTCGCACAATTGAATAATCCTTAAATCTCCAATATTTTGACCAAATATAATCGTTGGTTTATTTACATGTAAATAAGATTGGATATTTGGCACAATTACGCGTTTAACGCTTATTTTTCTAATGCCGATACTACTACGGATCTGAGCAAATATAGGTATGCAGAGAATATCTACAGGTTTCTCGTGTCTTCCTACCTTCTATCATAATTGGATTCTTAATCTACATATTTACATCTTATAGTCAGTCATAGTTACTATTTTGGCAGGTAATCATTATTTTAGAGAATTTTTATGGCCTATTATCTAATTCTCTATTTATTCTAATTAACTTGTTTTAGTATGAGCCAAATCTGTAATCAAACTGTAATATATTGTAACGAAATAATTACAACCTGGCTATAATGTTTAAATTAGAAATCAGCAATCGAAACGCAACCGACTGCTCTCTCATGGAAAATCTACGTAATCTATACATATAATAAATCTAGCCCCTGCTATTTATTTGTTACTGGATCGATACCAAACCCAGATATGTGATTAAAAAATGTTTGTCTCTCTGTATGTTCAGGCATCACGTGAAAACTACCGGTTCGATTTCGATGTAACTTGGTATAATTATACCTTATTATCCTGAGCATAAAATGGGATATTTTTTATCCTGGAAAAATACGTAGAAAAAAATCTTATTTTTTCAGTTTTATCACGCGAAGACCGATCGATCCGCGCGGACGGAGTCGCGGAAGCTAGTTAATCGAATATTTTACTTTGAATGAGCAATTATTGTACAAATATCGCGTGATACTTGTCAACGCTTAGCAATCGTATATCACAAAGTAAACTTGCCGTTCATTAAGAAAAAATGTTGGTGGTGATCTTAGACAAGGGCGTAGACAGGATTCTGTTTAGAGGGGGGCTAAAAAATTCTGGAAGATTTCTTGATCATTGTTTTATAACATAAAAGATAAAGTAATAATTTAAAACAAAATATAATAGAAATACCTTTTCTTGACAAAAATTTTGTTCAGTTCTTAATAAAATATTTTAAAATTTCTTGCACTTTCTTGTCCAACCGTAACATAGTCTGTCAAAGTAGTTTTCGGACATTTGGAAATTTGCTATTCTAGGGAGGGACAGCTGCACCCCCACTGTCTCGTACGTGACTATGGTCTTAGACATTTTTGACAATAGACAAAAACTTTAAGCTGTTATAAAACCATAAAGTATAAACTTTTCTTTCAACCTATCTATTTTTTTTAAATAAATAACCAAGTTTTAGGCAAAAACAACGTTAAATATTAAACAGTTTGGTTATAGAATGACATTCAACGCCAATAAAACTAATAGGCCACTGAAATAAACCCTGCATTACATTACCGTTTTAATAGAATCAGTATATTATAGTTATTACATGTATAATAGTTAAATAACTTTACATTATCAGAATTAAAAGCTTCTAAAAATATAAACAGTGATATTAGGCTAATCAGATTTCAATGCAAATCAATAATATAAATTGCAGGAATTTAATTGTTTTAGAAGAAACACAAAAATTGTTTTTCCATTATTTAGAAATATAGAGAATAGAGTTTTCAGTTAAAAAAGCACTAAATTTAGTTTAGATGAATTACTGAGCATTAAATAGAGTAACGTTAACAAAAAATAAGTCATTATAAATTATTTTACAAAATAGGGAAAAGTTTCACAACCAGTTTCATATAAAAAGCTGGGGTAACAAAATTATCAAAATGTTGTGCGATAAATAATTGAAAATTGCCTAGTTAGGCGTAAGTGGAGTTCTACGTAATAAATAAATCTAAATCCAGCGATCCCGTAACACAGCCAGACCTTAGTCATTTTCTAGAAATTGAAAGTTTTCAGCGTATACTACCAACATAGATAAACACGACACTATTTTTGAGTTCAAGTTATAAATGGAACTTCAGTTCAGAGACTGTAGCTTAGAAGATTAAAGGAAATTAGAATTACTCATTAGACTGTAGACTAGATTGTAATGTCGAAGAAGATGCTCAGTAGAGCTTCTTATTGAGAAAAAAAATGCAGTAACGAGTTTAATTCGATTTTCATGTGTGTCGAAATCACAATGAACCAAACTTCATATTAGCTTGTTCCAATCTGTGTTGAAAGTAAGCACTGATAAACGTTAAGTTTTTTAAAAATAACTAGTGTCTAGGCGTTATAGGATCCAGGTCTATAATATCTATAACTAGAATTGAGGTTTAAAGATGATATTGTCAAAGTAGTTATTATAGAAAGGTTAAAATTTTAAAAATCTCTATCGTATTCGGAGCGGCGTCGAGAATAGTGGGAGCGAGGAGGATGTTCTCCAGTGTAGCCATAAACTTGTGAACTCGTTTGTCCATAGAGCTGCGACCCTCCATAACTGTTGGAAATAAAAAATTAGTCAAAAATTTGTAGCAAGTAAAAAAATACACATTTTTTATTTTTTTTTAAGTTATGATATTGGAAGGCAAACAAGCAGACGGATTTCCTGATGGTAAGAAATTCACGCCGCCTAGAAACATCAAAGCTGGTAAAGGTGCGTTGCCAACCTGAAGCCGGGGTATTAGGCCTCGAGAAAAAGTAAGTTTACCGGCTACCTTACCCTCCGAACCGGAACACGGATAGGTAAGGCCAGGTACCAATCCAGGCGAGTCGCTGCTAAGCCCTACCACCTAGTCAGATGTCACGGTGTTAGTGACGGTAAGCCTATGCTCGCCTTTTACGAGCTGCCTGTCAAGGAAGGCAGATGGTCTATTCTACAAAGGAGCCCGGACCAACACGGGGAAATAAAACTGTATAAAACGTCACAATATAATTGTAACATAAGGATGAAGAGGAAGCAGACTATGTATGTATTTAAGTACTTTGTAAAGATTTTAACCAGGCACGCAGGTGCTGCTTGGGTAACTAAACATGCTGAACTTCTTCCATCCTACTAATAAACACGGAATAAAATACTTCAAGGTTCAGCGTAGTATTATAGTATTTATAATAATGTGATACAGACTATAATATCAACTTAAATTTACTCCTACGTTAGTCCATGCTTATTAACAAGATGGCTTAAGTTGATTGGTCCAAGTATTTTCCTCTCCTCCAGTTTTTTTGATCATGTGCAAGTTCTGGCATTAATTTGACGCTGTCTTTAGTTTGAAGGTTGAACAAAATTGAGAAACTTTTTTAAGGATTGAAACCCGTGGGCTAGTAGTTTTTTGATCATAGCATTAGAAGAAAGAGAGAGAGTGAAGATAGATATTTTTTTAATAAGCTCTAGGAAGGCAAGTAAAGGTGCAAAGTTGTATTAAAACTTCTATTTTCACCACACCGCCAAACGTCAATTAATCAATGACAATTACTTTTACTTGACAATGATAAAAGCAAATTTAAAATATAAGAAGTATTTAAAACAATATTAAAAAAACAGCTGCCCGTTGCGGCTTCGCTCGGATGGTAATTTTTTTACCATAAATTAATATATAAGCTATCCTATCTCTCAAGTTGGATCAAACTGCACATGGTGTGCGAATTTTATTATAATCGGTTAAGTGGTTTAGGAGTCCATTGAGGACAAACATTGTGACACGAGATTTATATATATTAAGATTTAAAAGAGGTATGACGAAAGAAATTGACACTAAGGATATTACCAGTATTTTACGTATTGCACCACTACCAGAAGGTATAGTGATATAAATAAACTTCCTCAAAAATTGAAGGATTTTAAGCTATTAAGTGAATTTTTAGCAAAACGAGACAAATTTGAAATTCTCCATTATCAGTTTCTCTTCATTCACAGGTGTATTCCTTTTGGAACAATAAAACTTTACAGTCTGTTTTATAAACTGCATGATAATAATAACTAGTTTTGAAAATATTGTAAAATTAGTTAATTTCCCTGTGTTGGTCCGGGCTCCTTTGCAGAATAGAAAATCTGCCTTGCTGCCTGGCAGCTCGTAAAAGGAGAGCATAGGCTTACCATCATTAACCGTGACATCTAACTAGGTATGATGTTTTTATTATGTTAGTTTCGCAGCGACTCACCCGGATTGGTACCACCGCCTTACCTATTCCTGCCGCCATAACGTCATGATGTGTTCCGGTTCGAAGGGTAAGGTAGCCGGTAAACTTACTTTTGCTCTAGGCCTAACATCCCGGCCTCTGGTTGGCAACGCACCATTACCACCTTTGGTGTCTCTAACCGGCGTGGAATTCTTACCATCCGTCTGCTTGTTTGCCTTCCAATATCATAAAAAAATATAACGGGCTTTTTAATAGGAACTTACTGAACTGATAATTTGGATATTTAAAAAAAAAACAAATAAACTGAATTTGTTTGTTCAGGCCTACATTACGCTATTATAGTAGAAGGACTGAACCTACATGAACCTACATATTTGCTGATAATAGAATAGAATGAACTATATTTTATAATATACTTGGAACATCAAAACATATTAAAAATGGGTTTCCTTAAAAAATCTTTAATTTTTTATAGAAACAGTTTTAAATTTTCCGTTTTTTTGCAGACAACCCTATGTGTTCACAATAAAATGACAAACAAATAAAACAGCCCTATGTAGGCATCATTTTTTCTATTATCCAATCAAGTGAAAGTAACTGGCAATGACATGCCTATTTGAACCCATCGACCCCGAAAATAACAGGCAACCCAACAGCGTCACATTTTATACGTGTTATCCTCTTGGTAAGGATAAAAATTTCTTGTTATCTTAATTTTTCGATGAAACATATTAAAAAATATACATATCTTCTATCCAGGGTTTTTAAGTAACACATTTTTAATATGTTTTCTAATATATACTACGTGTTTAATTATGAAATATATACTATTATCAGTTCATGCAATTCGACTTTGGTTCGGATCTTAGATCATTAGCATAAATTATTAATCTAGCAAAACATTATGGAAGGTACAAAAAATGTGTATGTTAAAACTTCCCCTTATCTCGCATTTCTTAACAAATTTAGTTTCATGATTATAAATAAGATTGATATTGATTAAAATTTTTTTTGAATACTGATTTACTAGTCTTGAATATTTGTGAATCTAGTGAATAAAGTGAAATGTATCTAATCTCTGTAAGATAATAGTTATAATTCTTGTGAGATTAAACTTTCTTAACCCTTAACTGTAATATACATATAATATATGTTTTGATGATATTATTTACATATTCATTTAATATTTAAGTGCTTAGTTATCAAAAACTTACCCATACCCATTTCCAGCAGTTCCATAGATCTGTGATCCCCGACCGGAATCAGGTGTGTAATGCTGCATGTACTTCTGCAGCTGTGGCGTCCATTCCGACCGCCACGAGTCGCCAGGGTTGGAGTAGGCTAACTGTTCTATGAAGGCCGTTGACATTCGCTGCAAAAGAGACATTTTTATAGCATGTGTTCTGTTAAATTTCTTTGAAACTAGGGGACGTAAAACTATGGCGATAGGCTTGCCACCTATCACACTGTGGGACTTAGTATCTTCGGCTAGTTGTGAGTACCCTGGTTGTGCCTCTGCCTACCTCTTCGGGGATATGGGCGTGAACATACATTACATTACATTACGTAAAACTAACGGGGGCGTTGGTCCGGGTCCCCTGAGTATGATAGACCATCTGCCTCTCTGTCAGGCAACTGGTAAGAGTTATGGATAATTAATAACAGGACTACTGGTGGAAGACTGCTGTGCAGCAACATTCCGGGGAGGGATCCACCGCCTTCCTTATTCCTGCTGCCATAATGATTGGCTATGTTCCGGTCTGGAGGTAAGGGTAGCCGGTACACTTGCACAATAGGCCTTACATCTCGGCTACATAACAGCGACGCACCTGTAACTTCTTTGGTGTCAATAGGCCACGGTTATCTCTAACTGTCAGGAGATCGCTTTTTTGCTGAATTATCACATAAAAGCGGTATTTTTATACTTAAGAAATCTTCCTTAATCGTAGACATGAAAATGGCAACGGATAGTATAACAACAGTTTACAATCTACCAAATCCTTCAAATAAGTTAAACGTATCTCCACTCCCGTGTCCATGAAGAGATACGCAGAGGTACAACTAGGACATCTATGATCGATCGAAGGTACTTTTAATTATTCTGCAATGTTATTGATGGCCAGCCTGTCGCCCTTTCCAAAGAACTAACCGCCCAACTTGTAGATACCCAATCGCATCTATTTGGAAATGCCGCCGCCGGGCGTCCGCAACACCAGTACCTAGTTTTGCAGATGCGTTACCGACCTTTTAGAATTAAGGACGCTCTTTTCGCGAAGGTACCCAAGTCACATCCGTTTTGGAAATACTGCTATTGGTAATTGGTTTTATAATGGCGTAATGCTTATTTAATCAAGGCCAACTTAGAATACTAGGCTATATATCCCTTCCTTTAATACGATACAGTAATTTTTGACATACATAATGAATCACATAAACTCGGCCAATGTTAATGTTTAGCTTTAAAAGATATGTGGTAATATAGACTCTTCCATACATACATACATACATACATATACATACATACATCTAACATACATACATACATACAGACATACAAACATAGATACATACATGTGATATTTGTATATACGTGCGGAACATATAACCGTTGCACCATCTAAGTCTATACAGTTAAACTTATTAAGTACATGCCTCACATTTCTCCAAATATAAAACCAAAATTTTAGTAATAAAAGCAGTTTGTTCCTGGATTTACGATTTGGATATAAAAATCCGTATAAATCAACATTTAACTTCAATTTATACGTAAAGGAGTTGCTAACTTCTTTGACTGACCCATTTTAAAGCAAACTATGCAAATAGTTTAACGGATGCCCCGACCACAGTTTAGAAAACTAGATCGTCCCACTAAACTTTTTCTTTTCCATTTGTTGTACCATTTATTTTGCCTTTACTGTCTGAATAAAATAAAACTGAGTTTTTTATTAGATTTTTTTTAAACCTGTGGTCTAGTGCTGCAGTTTTGGCGTTTACTGGACGAGCTCTTTCGATTCCTGGTCGCTTAACTTTTAATGTGAGAGGTTAGCGAATAAAGGTTAGCGAAAAAAGTACGACAAAACTGTATTCTAAAGACAGCATAGATGTTACAGGTGTTTAATTTTCTAATAAAAAAAGTTTATCGGAAACAACGTTGCGCTATGTGCCCGGTTGGCAATACGTTTCCCACCTATCACATTGTTGGGCTAGGTTGGACTTTCGCCTATTTCTGGGTATCCTGGTTGTACCTCGGACTACCTTTACAGGGACACAGGCGCGATGATACTAATTTCTTTCTTCAAGTTCATTTCACTATATCAGTTTTTTTTGTTAAAGGGAGGCAACAAGCAGACGGATTTTCTGGTCTTAAGAAATAACGTCGCGGTCGCCCATAGGCACCAAATGTGGTAATGGTGCGTGGTCAACCTGAGGCTAGGATGTTCAGCCTCCTGCGTAAGTAAGTAAACCGGCTACCCTACCTTCCAACCGAAACACGACAATGACGAGCATTGTCATTTTGCGGAAGGAATAGGTAAGGCGGTGGTGCCTCTATGTCCGGGCGAGTCGTTGCAGGACTCTACCACCTAGTAATATATATATATAT
>NJDD01010821.1:40534-64325 GCA_002245505.1 Calephelis nemesis
ATTAACAAACATTCTCAACATTTAGTAAAATTTGCTTAGGACAGTCTTGTATGGACGAGTTTCCAAATAGCAGAGAAACACCCATATATATATATTAATTGTAAAATTATAAAAAAAAGTAATGTAATAGTGAGTAACGCTGGTTTAAGTTCTGTGCACTACTAGCCGATCCAGCGAACTCCGTATCGCTTCACATTAATAGCTATTAGTTTGTCTGTATAAAATTAAAGAGTGGTTTGTCCACTTTGCTTGTTATTTTTCTGCTTTTTCTCGTCATATAATATTCATTCATTACAAATAAAAGTACCTTTCTTATGTTATGATGCTATTTATGTTTTTATATTTGGTAATTTCTTTATTGTCACAAAGAACTTTTTTTTTTAAATTTTCGTGGTATAAATCTTGTTTAGTTATTTTGGTTGACTGCTATAAAATGCAAACATATGATACAAAAAAGTATCAATTTTTGAATGTAGCCATTAAAAAGTACAAAATATATATCTTACCTTTCCAGAAGGTAAATAAGGCAAATCACGTTCTTTCATCGGATGTACATCATCAAAACCACCCATATGACTTTTATCTAGCTCACGGAGCATGTCTTCACTTAGTGGTATTGGTTGCTTAGTTTTTGTACTTTTCTGACGATTTACAAGCTGAAAAGAAAAAGAATGTTACAGGTTATCTAAATCAAACCGTATTTAATTTGCTGTTTAGTGACGACTTTGCCAAAAAATACGATTTTTGCACAAACTTTCAAAGTCAACTTTTTTTGTACAAACCCTTGAGAGTTGATTTTTGAAAAAAAAAGGAGTCAATGTATGATTTCGGGACTTTAACTATATGTATATCAAAATTCATCAACATTAGTCTAGCGATTTACCCGTGATATAGTGACAGGCAAACTTGACGTTTTCCGTTTCGGAGAGTAAGGTAAACTTACTTTTGCTCGATGCCTTACATCCCAGCCTAAGATTGGGAACGCACCATTACTACCTTTGGTGTATCTAGGCGGCATGAATTTCTTATCAAAAAGTCCGTCTGCTTGTTTGCAATATCAATATCATAAAAATAAAAAACAAATCCTAAAACAAATTAGAAAAAAAGTGGTATTAAACGTTATAAAATATGAAACCATATTAAGTTTATTATAATATGATATTGATGTAACCTTCCATGAATGTTGAAATTGAGATCTAAGTAGTCATAATTTTAAGCTTAGACCTAAATAAAAAACAAACATTTAAAATTTTAATAGAAAATATAAATCCACATACCACTGTTACGCCGAATATTATAACAAAAAGAAGTGACGCGAGGGCTATAACAATAACAGCAATTCCCCATTGTGGCAACAGCGATTCTTCTTCCGGTTCCACAATAGTTGGTGCTTCTCGTTTCGGTAAAACTGCAGTAAAATGAAACCATTATTTAAAAAAATAAAGCTAGGCACAAGAAGAAAGGGCATTCATACCCTGTTTAGCTGCAGATTCTTGTAAACTTATGTTATCTCTACATGTATGCAAACAATATTTTGAAAGAAAAAAACAATTTTTGTGATATACGCGTGGATTATTATCAAGAAAAATTGATTGCTGATTATAAAATGGCATGTCATGTGTATTTTAGAAAAATGTTATAGTCTCTGTGGTCTAGCGTCCAGGTGTTGGATATGACTGCATGAGATCCTGGGTTCGATTACCAGTAGAGCAACAAAAAAAATTTCGTTTTTCCAGTTCAAGTAAAAAAAATCCTTTTCGGAATTGGATGTGTCCGGTTGGCGATAGGCTTGCCACCTATCCCATTGTGGGACATAGTATCTTCGGCTAGTCGCAGGTGGCCTAGTTGTGCCTCTGCCTACCTCTTCGGGAATATGGGATTGAAGTTACTATTTTATGATACATTAATTCAAATATCTCGATGTTACGCGTCCTAGATTTGCTAGGGAATATAATAACTTTCAGCACACTATATTATTAAAAACGGCCACTAATTTTTTAAAATTTATCTCTACAATATGTAAATTTTTTATCTAAGTAATATAAAATATGCATATCTTACCTATGAATTCAGTATATGCCGGATCCATAACAAACTTTCCTATTTCTAATTTTCCAATAGACTTATCGATCGTTTTTGTCATTTTTTCGTCGCTCTTTGTCATTCGTTCTTCATCAGGCTGATCACCTATCATGACATCGGGGTCGAACTCCGTTACTGGTACTTCATCTTCTACTGAGCCAGGTTTGGCTTCATGAAGAGATTTGTGGAATAGCTTCTTTAATTGCACAGTATCAACTTTCTCTTCCACATTATTCAATTCAATGAAATAATCCACGAGAACAGAGCCTTGAGTAAATCCATCTATACGTATACCTTTGTACCACTTGCTCAGCATTTCGGATTTTGAATAGACAGAGTTCAGCTGAAAAATGGAAAATGAGTTAGATACATAGAGAACGTAAATTAGGTTACTTAATATTACATACATTCTTCACGCCAAGTCCCTTACGGCGTAGGCAGAGAGTATCGAGTGCCAGACCTCACGATCCTGACAAGCCTGCTTAGCTTCCTTCACATTCATTATCCTTTTCATAAAAACACGCCGGTTTCGGAGACTCTTGACCCCACTCTCGGATAACAACATGGATCTGATCGTGGAATGTCAACCTTGGTCTCCCTTGGTGCCTACATCCATCCACATTCGCATTGTTTATCTGCTTTGTCAATCTTTTATCGGTCATTCGTTCCACATGACGGAACCAACATAATATAATAGTATTAATATTTCTTAGAATAATCAGTTTTTGAGTTAATGATGTCTTAAGGTTTAAGCTTTCTAAAGTTAAATAGCAGCCGATATAATTTCGAAACCTTTCTCATAATTTCTTTGGAACTTTTAATTTCTCTTAGGATATTTCTGTCTCCTATAGAGAAAACCATTCATGAGATATGATCGGATTATGTTTCGGTTTTACTTTATAATATTTTTTTGCAATTTATTCAAAATGACGTAAACTTAAGCAATTATTTGCTTGCATTATGGGTGTTATTTATGATAATAACACACTGAAATGCTTAAGAAGGTTCTAAAATAAATTTAATGAACACTGCCAGACACAGACTTCTAAACGTTTATCACACAAATGCCTAATTTGGTCAGAAATTGAATCTGAACCTCGCGGTTTGTCGGTGGCGCTAGACAAATATTTTACGCTAACCCCTCGACCAATCAGGTGGTCAAATCTAAATGTATTATGTTAAAAGTGTAGACATCATTCATGTCTCCTCAAATAAATATTGAGCTATTGTAATTAATATAAATTTACACTGTACTATAGTAATACAAAATGAATAGATAAAACGGCTTAAGAGCCGATTCAGCTGAGTTTTGAGATTTCAATATTGTTAAAAGTAATTGTTTATACCTCTTGTTTCACATCATTTGCTAAATTTTGCCACTCTTTCGTATGCTGGTCAAGTAGCTCGGGAACCCATTTAACCCCTGCAAAATATAAAATTATAATAAGTATATTAGGATTTATTATTAGCACATGCAATACTAAAAACCTGATATATATAGATAACTTTGTGTAAATTAATACAAGTTGAGTTTGCGTTGATTCTAGAATATTTGTTACAAAATCTACTGAATCTTAAAAAATATGAAATATAATAATATGGAAGAATTTTTTTTAAAAAGATTAGATTCCAGGTTATTTGATATGCAAAGTTTAATCAAAAATTTAACATGAAGTACTATATCAATTACGTTTGTACGTTAAAATTATAATCATCTTACAGATTTTGCCCGAAACCAAGGTCTCCATCATATTAGGTAATCAAATAGCATCTCACCCGAAACTATTTTAATAGTTGCTGCTATGTCACATTCCTGACGGCATACACCGGGAGTAGTAGAAACTGGTGGAGCTGGCGTCGTAGTAGTGGTAGATATGCGGCGAGTTGTATGTTCAGTGCTTATTTCAGGCAATGGAGTAGTTGAAGTAGCATTTCGTTGTTGTTCTAATAATCGTTCGATAGAGAATGGCGTTGTAGAAGGAGAAGGCCAACCAGTGAACTCAGTAGAAGCCCTAGAAAAGAAGATACCATTAGTTTTGATTCAGTTAATATCGAATTAGTCAATGAATATAACATTATTGCGGTTAATCAATAAACCAAAGGGAATATTTATTAGATAATAGAAAATACTTATTTTTATATTTTTATTGCCGGAGCCGGGCATCAAACCCGGGACATCAAGAAGTCAAGTTCGGTTCCAGACTGATAGGGTACAGAGGAAATAAAGATAAATAATAAAAATGAAAGCAATACCTCGTTGGCCAGCCTTTTTGAATTTTCGGTGTCACTGCTGGTGGTCCCATGCTTGATTTCTGAGTAGTTGTTTTTCTATTTCCTTTACTTCCAGGTCTCGAAGGGAAAACTAGTTTAAAACCTCCAGGTGGAGAAGAAGGGGCAACAGTTGAAGTAGACGTAATTACTTCTTCAGAGCTGTTTAACTTAAATCCAGGAGGAAGAAATTTGGAGATATCGTCAACTTTAAATTTATCTAAAGGAATATCTGGCTTAGTATCACTGGAATTGAGATTATATCCAGGTGGTAATAAAGCCTTAATATCTACAGGCACTGTATCAAGTTTAATTTTAGTTCTTGTAGTTGATGCGACCGTTGTAGTTGGTGTAGCTACACCTTGAGCGTCATTAGAAAGTGAACTATTTAACTTGAAGCCTTTCGGTAAAAATGATGAAATATCAACTTTCTCAATTTTTTCAAAAATGTCTTTCTTTGGTGTTTTAGTGTCATCATCTGAACTTTCAGAATTTTGTGCACTGTAGCCTGGTGGCAAAAATTTACTGATGTCGTCTTTCGTAACTTTTGTGAAAATTTCTTCTGCTATTTTTTCTTTAGGCTTGTATTCCTTGGGAAGCAGTGATTTATCGTCTAATATTATAACTTTATTTTTTGAGGTGATACCCGAGGAACGCCCTTGGTTAGCATTAATAATGATACTTTCAGGAGTCGTGGCTGGACTTTGAGTAGTGGTAGTAGTAGACGTCGTTGTCGTAGTTAACCGTTTATCTTTATATGAATGTCTCGCCTTATATCCTGGAGGTAGAAATCCTGACAAATCATCCATTACTGTTACCAAAGACGGCTTTTTCCTTGGTTTTGGTGTTGTAGAAGAAGTGGTTACTCTTGGGGCAAATTTTTTAATTTGTACAGGTAACGGTTCGGGTGCAGATTTTTCTGTGACTACCGCGAGTTGCGTGCTTTTTAAAGTGAATACATTTACAGTTGATGGAGTCGTAGTTGTTGTTGTTGTAGAACGATTTTGTTCAGAGTTATTTTCGGTGATAAGCTCTATGTTTTTATTTTCATCATTAATATTACCAGAAAGTACGGCGCTTGATAGCTCAGATTGTATGCTATCTAATTTATCGTTTATATTTTCAGTGGATGAACCGCTAGTTTTCGTTTCGTCATCTGATGATTCTTGTTTTGGATTTTCCGTTACAGATTCTTCATCATTATCATCATCCACTGGTTGCTTCTTCTCTTCTTGTTCTACTGTTGGGAATGGTAAAAATCGAGCTCCCGATACACTTCTGCTAGTTTGTACTGATGCTACTACAATCCAATTTTCGGTTGTCATAACTGTGTCGTTAGCTTCTTCACTTAGAGCAGGAGTAATAACAGTTTTGGGAGTAGATGAATAAGACACATCGGGAATGGAAATAGTTCCGTTTACAACACTTTTCGTGGTGACAACAGAAACAACTTCTTGACCTAAAATTGATGGCGTTTCCAGGGATGAAAGATCATCTTCTTTAGAAAAAGTAAATGTTAAACTTGGCGCAGCAGTGTCGTTATCTTGGCCTTGATCAATTTGATCTATAATAGTGGAGTCCACAAACTGCTTAAAGTTATCATCTTTGACCATTGTTTTATTTGGTTTCATCACTACAACATCATAAGAAGTTGTGTCGTTAATCTTCGATTTTTCAGTTTCCCTTTCTGTTTCTTCTGTTGAGTCATATTCATCATAAATATCTGTAACTGGTTCAGATGATGATGTGATGGGAGCTGAAGTATGGCCCACAGTAGAGGTTTCCACGTCATCATAGTACTCAACGTATTCTTCATTTTCTTCGTTTTCTTCCTTCAGATCTTCACTAGCATCATCAACCTCAGGTTCTTTTGTGGTAGTTGTTGTAGTTGTACTAGTACTAGTTGACTTACTAAGGTTTTCTATAGATTGAGTTCTAATTGCAGAATCATCCGCTACGTTATCATTACCTTTTGAATCTGTGTTGGATCGATTGTTGGTATCGTCTGTGCTATTTGATTTAATTACCTGAACATCGAATGACCCTTGCGTGTTTTTCATCAGTTCTCTAAATGAACTTATGTCACTTATGTCATCTTCAAGCAAGGGTTCTAAATCTAAAAGAGATTTATATTCCGTAGAAGAATCGCGGTAGAGATTTGCAATATCTTTCGAAGAATCATATTTATTGTTGTTGTTAACTTTTTGGAATATAACGCCAGGAGCTGTATTTCTTGTTACTGTCGGACTTTCAAAGTGTGAAAACCGTGCTCCATTTGGTTTAGGATTAATTTTTTGTCTGTTTCCAATTTTCGTTGGATTATATGTCGTCACTTTATGGTTTTCAAATAAGTCTTGATCTTCATTATC
The DNA here is from genome assembly GCA_002245505.1 of Calephelis nemesis. Classification (NCBI taxonomy): domain Eukaryota; kingdom Metazoa; phylum Arthropoda; class Insecta; order Lepidoptera; family Riodinidae; genus Calephelis; species Calephelis nemesis. The sequence continues at coordinate 47,254 of NJDD01010821.1, forward strand.
TATTTCGTCATCGTGTGATATATGACCACTTTGACCATTACTTTTGAGACTATTACTATCAAATGGTATATTCTTAAACCGATTGTTTTGAAGATAATCAATGTCAGGATTATTTATTGTGATTTGACCTAAAAATGTTTCCGGCTTAGAAGGATCATTTTGATAGGCCACCGAATGTATTTGAGAAACGTCAGGCCTTTTCGTTGCGTCTGGATGAACGATTTGGAAGTTATATGGTAGAGCTGGCCTAAAACGTTGCCGCTGTGGTGGATTTATTTCAGCTTTATTTAAATAATACTGTGCTCCAGACTGACTTCTACCTGCAGGTATTTGAAAAGAAGATGGATTTTGATTGAAATTAGGACTAGGAAATCGCACACGCCCTTCATTGAAAAAAGGCTGTGCTGCTGACGCTACTCTATAACTATCACCGTTTTCAAGAAAACTAGTTGGGCGACTATTGGGAAAAATTGGTGGCTGAACTTGAGCAAAGTTTCTTTCTGGCGTGTAATAGAAGTCGTTTTCATCTGAAACAAAGGAAAAACATCTTTATAAGCACTGAATTTAAACTTAAGATTGCGGAGTCACAACATTACAAAATGTTAAATTTTATTGGCTTCGGGTCCAGATAGGATTAATGTATATTATAACATAATAGACATTTGATCTAAATATAATCAAATTAAATTTCTGCAATAGTCAAGTTAGAAAACGATAAAGGTGATATAAAGATAGAAGACAGGTTTTTAAGGCCGATAACAAATACAGTGTCACTGTTTAAGGAAACCTAACTTTTGAAATCGAAAAGACATTTTAAACATGGTGAACACCTACTAATTGATTGGCGAATAAATACGACAGATATAAAACATGTCAATTTCAAATTGTACTTAATATAATATAGTCGCCTCTGTGGTCTAGCGGTCCGGGTGTTGGACTTGAATGCATGAGGTCCCGGGTTCGACGCCCGTGTCGGCCAACAAAAAGAATTTGATTGAATTTTTCAAATTTTCTAATAATAAAAAAAAATGTTGGTTAAGATTGGTAATGTGCCCGGTTGGCGATAGGCTTGCCACCTATCACATTGTGGGACTTAGTGTCTTCGTTTAGTCGTGGGTGCCTCTGCCTACCTCTTCGGAGAAATGGACTTGAAGATACTTAATATAATTATCATAAGATATAAACAAATAACATTCGAATGTATTGAAAATGTATTAACTATATTTGAACAACCAAGTATCTAAATCCACATAAGTATGCCTAAAGTATAACGTGAACAAACCCGCGTATAAAACTTTGGCTCTGAGGCGCAGGTGGCGAGAAAACAATTAATATTCAGCAAATGGGCCGTAAATATTCTAAAACTCGTTTTATAATCGCATAATCGCATTCATAATATTAATATATAAGTATATATTGGTGACTACTGTTTTACTATATGACATGTATATATCTGATAGTTTTGAGATATTTTCTTTTTTATTTCTGGCAAGGACATGCATTTGTGTGAGGAGTATCCGTATTTCATGGTCTTACAATATTTTTTTTCAGTATATATCTGTGTATGTGTGTGTATCATCTATTCATATCCATTGTAATTTGTTTATTGTGGGGCTATTTATATTCATAATGCAATGAAAACCGAGCATTTTTGTTCAGCAACATTTTCAATAATTTCTTGTGTTTTTGTCAGCGTATTAAAGTTATTCAACTATCCCGCGGGCATACTTTAAGATTCTGTATAGTCTTTTTGTTATCCAAGAATTAATGTAATTCAATGTTAACATTTATAGAAGTTTCAAGTGTTTTGACTCGACAATGGAACATACTTACAAATATATACACATAAATAACACTTATAATAAAACGGATTTCTATGTATTAATATCGTTGACTAATACATATAAAACAAATCTTCTAAAAAAATTCTCGTGTCACAGTATTCGTTCTCGTATTCCTCCGAAACGGCTTGACCGATTCTTATATAATTTCGTGAGCATATTGAGTAGGCCTGAGAATCGGCCAACATTTATTTTTCATACCCCAAGTGATAAGGGTGACTCACTCCAGATTTTTTTTACTAAAATCATATAAAAATATAGCAGAAAACGTCTGCCGTGTATATGTATATATATAAATCAATCTATGAAATCTTTCTTTGGGATTAGATCAGATCCAAAAATGTTATGCTATATTTTTTTTTCCTATACATTGTAATAAAAACTCAGTAATATGTGTTCAGTGAAGACTCTTCCTTAATCTGGATTACCCAAACTATAGTGATACCATAATATCGGACTTATATTATCGAGAGAGATTACTTCGAGGAAATTACTTTCTTACGAATTAAGACCGGCAGCACTCTTGGGACTAGACGGGAAAACGTCCTAAACGTAATATGAAATCGATAGGTTTAACCTTTTCTAAGATTGAGCCACGTATGAAGTAATAGGATGAGACTTTCTATGTTTTCGTAATAATTGGACAAGTATCATAGTTATGAAATGAAGGATTGCTGGTCTATTAATTATTTGTCTTTTTATTGTTATTAAATATTATCAGCTCAGAGAATATCTTACTGCCCGCGAAGTGTCATTTTTAAACCCTGACGCAAAATGAGGGGTATTGTAAAATATAACGTGTACCTACGTGTGTGTGTGTGTCTATTTGTCTGTGGCATCGTAATTCTTCAGCGGATGGGTGGATTTAGATAGGTTTTCTGTTTGAAGTCTGACGTGATTGACGTGATTCTAAGGTATAATTTATTAAGATAAATCCAAACGTTTTAAATAGATAAACAGCCCCACAATAAACAAATTACAATGGATATCAATAGATGATACACACACATACACAGATATATACTGAAATAAATTTATTTTCAGACCATGAAACACGTACATTCTTCGCACAAATGCAAGTCTTGTTCGTGAAAATATCTCAAAACTATCAGCGCACACTATGATACATACATGTTACCAGCTCTCTCGCAGCTCGTTTGTAAGCATCGGAATGGATAATAAACGCACTATGAGAATTTATTACAATTTTAAACATAATATTTAAAACCTGATATTTTCCATTGTCATTCCATAAGTTATTACTATCAGTTAAAATTATAATTAAGTAGTGCTGGTACAACTGTGCGGAGTTTGAAATGAATCCTGGAAAACCTATAAAGTTTAGACTTATTGGATTCGTCTTAACTAAATCTTTTCATATTTTCTGATGACGTGGACTTGATGAGAAGGACCTGATGAACCAATGAGGAGGTTTTTTTATGATATTGGAAGGCAAACAAGCAGACGAATTTTCCTGATGGTAAGAAATTCACGCCGCCTAGAGACACCAAAGGTGGTAATGGTGCATTGCCAACCTGAGGCCGGGATGTTAGGCCTTGAGCAAAAGTAAGTTTACCGGCTACCTTACCCTCCGGACCGGAACACGTCATGACGTTATGGCGGCAGGAATAGGTAAGGCGGTGGTACCAATCCGGGCGAGTCGCTGCTAAACTTTACCACCTAGTCAGAATTCACGGTATTAGTGACGGTGAGCCTTTGCTCGCCTTGTACGATCTGCCTGGCAAGGAAGGCAGATGGTCTATTCTACAAAGAAGCCCGGACCAACACGGGGGAACAACGGGGGAATAGCGCTTCTTTTGTTTGAAAAGTGACGAGATATAAATGTTTTAGGCCATAGCTAAATTAATCATAGGCCATACACGCAATAAAACAAATGATTTAATAACTTTAGCAAAGTAAAATTGCAGTAATCAATTCCAATAAGTATTTTATTACCACGTCGGGATACCATGATTCTACCGAGTTATTTTAACTATAGCACTTGTCCTATGCTTGGGATAAATAAATGCATATTAAAAAAAATAATACATTTAAATTTTAGACACATCTTTTTGAATAACGGCTAATGTCACCGAGATGGTCCCACCTAAACTTTATTAATATCATACCACTAGCAATTTGGTTATTAAAATACCACTCATCATTGGTATTTTAATAACCAAATTGGAATCAAAAATCACATTGGAATCATGATCTAATGAGAATTATTAAAATCGGTTAGTCATTAGCCAAGTAATCACGTCACAAGCAGACAACAAATATAGTTAAATTAACGATTTCCTTTTTCCAAATCAGTTAAAAAGGATTAAAATGCATTAGAAATTACAAAATAAAAAACAACTCCAAAAAAATCAAGGAAAAAAATTGCCAATTCAGAATGCTCTTTGTGAAAAGCTACTTAATTTTTTGGCGTGAATCGCAAATAATTGTGAAAATAACATTTTTTATAATAATTGGTGTCCTGTCGTAAAGTTCATTGTAGCAGGTAAGTAACTTCCGCTTCCGCGTCAGTCAGCTCTACTTACTCTGAAGCGCCCTTTTCTTAATGTTATTTCCGAGTTTTCTTCACTTTAAAGAACATGTTTATGTTCCTTGTCAAAGCGAAAAATAAGGTGACTAAGTCAATAAAAACGTACTTCATTTAAAGTGATTTCTTTCAACAAAATTACAGAAATGTACTTCTAAGACTGAAACTCTTAAATTATTTCTGGAATACGTAAAAGGTTTACTGTTTTTTCCAGGCTACATAAAATAAACTCTAATTTAAGAATCTGTGTTTCTTTGTATGGTTTTCTATAATTCCTCCTACTCTATATTCTATTTGACCGCCTCGCTGGTCGAGTGGCTAGCAAACACACCTAATTACAGCTACTAACCGCGAGGCTTGGGTTCGATTCCCGACGGGGGCAGGCATTTGTGATATGAACATTTAGATGTCTGTATTTCCAGGTCTGGGTGTTTATTAAATTTATGCTGGTATCTATGTAGGCATTTCTATTCTATGTATTAATATCTTTGACTAACACCCATTACACAAGCATATAATTGGCTTACTTTGAGGTTAGATTCAATTTGTGTAACTTGTCCTGGGATATTTACTATTTATTATTATTATATCAATAATATATTTATGGAACAATATCGATTACATAAGCTTTCAAACAAAAAACCCGAATCAAAATCGGTCCATCCATTCAAAAGTTATGTTGTCACAGACACATGCAGACATATTAAACTTATAAATAAATGACATTCATAAATTCCTGGACAAATTACAACAATAATTGATCCAACGTAAAAGTAAACATTTTTTTGCTTTCATTATGAATATCAAGTCAAATTGATACGAGTACAAAGCAAGACAAATTTTATGTATTTGTTTTAGGTGTCACTCAACGATACTAACAAAATAATACGATTCGTAGAAGTTATTAAAAAGTTACTGAAATAAATTAATTACAATTTAATAAATGCTGTCTTTTTTCCGTTAGGGGTTCAATATTAAATATGCATGTATTTTTAAATTTTCTGATAAAAGCGGCATTGCCCCGGGATTGAATGAATTGCCTTCGGCTAATCGTGGGTGTTCTAGTTATACATCTGTCTACTACTTTGAGGATACATAAAGAAACTTTAAATAAATACAAGTTTTCGTTAATAGTAACACAAACTTCTCTATATTATCTTATGAGATAAACACATCAAAATATGCAAATACTTTAACACCCACAACAAAGGTCGGTAGATAGTCAGGGTTATACAAGCAATTATGTCTCTTCCAACCTCGTCACAGGAAACAACGTTACAATGCGATAAGTTTCCGTATCCCTTCGTTAAGATTTCATTAAAATTCTGGGTATTCATTATTACGCCTATTCAACCGACCTAATAAAGGAGGAGGTTATGAATTCGTCTCTAAATTTTATTGTATGTTACGCGTATAAAACTGATAATGAATAGATTTTTAATAGACTTTTAAATGGTGTATGTTCGACTTCTATATTGCCTGCAGGTACGGTGATCGACTCACATAGATCGCATTATATATCTTTTTTTTTATGATAAATGCCAAAGTGGGTCTGCCTATCTATTGCTTACAGTTAAACGGCTGAATCGATTTTGATGATGTAGCTAAAGATTCAAGTTCAAACATAGGTTATTTTTTTCCTGAAATCACAACCGAAAGGAATTTATTCTGGAGTGAAAGTCTGTATGAAAATCCTAACTATTCTACCCCGACGTTGTCAAGGGCAGACAGCGAGAGGTATTTATGTGTTAGTAATGTTAATTAACACCTCAACGTTATTAAAATAGGTTTAAGAATTTTGTTTTAATAACGAAACACAAAATAATATACATACGCTCAATTTCAGTTTTATAGTTATAATCGCCTCTGTGGTCTAGGGGTCCGGGTGTTGGACTTGACTGCATGAGGTCCAGGGTTCGAATCCCTTGAAAATTGGATTTTTCCAATTTTCTAACAAAAAAATGTTGGTCGGGATTGGAAATGTGCCCAGTTGGCGATAGGCTTGCCACTTTGTGGGACTTAGTGTCTTCGGCTAGTCGTGGGTGCCCTGGTTGTGCATCTGCCTACCTCTTCGAAGATATGGGCGTGAAGATACAGTTATAATAGGGACTACGTGCAAGCGTAGTAGCATGCTTAAGCTATTAAAAGATATTACGAAATAAAAACCACGAGAACATTTCACTTAATAACAGTTGATATAAAATTACTCTGTAGAAAAAACTTTTTAAAATATTAATTACGTTAACGTAATTATTTTACGTAATAAAAAGTGAAATTTTCGCGAAAAGAGACAAAATTAAAAACTGACACTTCAGATATATAATGCGAATGTGGATGTACAGTAGTACTATTTAAATTATCCGCTTCGGCTGTATTCGTCAATCTTCGGTAATGGGAATATATTTTAAAGATATTTATCTATAAGGAGTTATTATTACATAATTTATTATTTCGCTTAAATTTGATTAGGTTAGCCAATTTTAAAATAAAAGTGCAAAGTGTAAAGCCGAAGCAAATCATTTAAATAGTAGTACTATATGTACCCGGACTATTGCTATTTGGTATTCACCCCCAACTTGACACTCATTGCTATGTAGACGACACTACTGGGGAAGCCTTATACTTTGGCCGTCATAATATATCTTGGGATGGGGAATGTTCTGAGGAGTTGTTTGGCTTAATTCCAGCCGCTGACTTCCACCTTCGGACTTCGCGACAGAGTTTAAAGTATCGTGCCCACCATCTTGAAGTGTGGCGATCTACAACTGTGCGATTCCGAAGACATTTTTTACCTCGCACAACATCATTGTGGAATCAGTTACCGAGGGCGGTATTCCCAAACAATTATGACTTAGGGACCTTCAAGAAAAGAGCGTACTCATTCCTTAAAGGTCGGCAACGCATTTGTGATACTCCTGGTGTTGCGGATGCCCGTGGGCGGCGGTGATCACTTTCCATCAGTTGATCCACTTGCTCGTTTGCCTCCTCTTATATAAAAAAAAACTTCGTCAAAGTAGAATAGTTAATTAGAACAGCAGCTTTGATTAGCTTAAACATATTTTTCAAACCACCATTGTAGACCATATTACAAATATTATATTACACCTCTGTGGGTTGCTTTTTAAAAAAATAGTCTGTGTTTCAATTCGGGTCTTCAATAACATGCTTACTAAAATTTATCTAATTCGGTTCAGCAATTTAACACAGAAAGAGTGACACTTTCACTGCATACTTTCGTATGATATAATTATAATGGATGGATGCTTGCGGGACGGGACATCGTGGGACTTGTGTCTTCAGCTAGTCGTGAGTACCTTGGTTGTTCCTCTGCCTACCGCTTCAGTAATATAAACCTGAAGGTGCTTATTATTTATATAATGAAGTAATAAAGTAAAGTTTCAAAGATGTGTTCAAGTCAAAAAACCTTGCTATTCAAAAAGCAAATGTAGTAAATTTAGCTCTATTTTGTACCTTTCTCAATGAAGTACCTACCATCAATTATTTGTCAAATCGGCAACATTGAAGTTATACAAGTTACTATTATTCATGATGACAGATTTATACGAAGGCAGTTTTTATTTAAATTTATATATAAAATCGTAAAAAGCTGTATCTCTTTATCGAAGATATCTTATAAATAAATAATCCGCGTTGAAGCCTAGCCTATTGTTTTGGAATTGCTATCTGTGAATTTCATGTTTGCAAACATGCAATGGATTTACTGTTGTTGTATTTTGAGAATTAGCAAATTGTACTTTCCATAAATCATGTTACATCAAAATGAATAACATAAATTTCGCAAACTAAAAAAAGAAAATCTGATAATTAACCAGCTCTTACTTAATTAGTTGTTTACATATTTTAATTCAACGACAACGATGTGATTGGAGTTTTGGTGGTATCGAGAGAATAGGCCCATCTTTTGCAGTTTTTTCATAATAAATAAATTCCGTGTACACATACCGTCTAATTAATAAACACGGAATAATGTAGTCCAAGGTTCAACCTGGTATAGTCTTTACTACAATGTGATACAGATTATATCAACTTAATTTTACTCCCACGCTAGTCCACGTTTATATTATATTATTGAACTAAATATTTTGCTTAGTTAACGTGCACAATGAAGTATTCATAAAAATAAATTAATGAAAGTATGGTATGTTTATGAGCTTAGTTTAAGGATACCTCTTCTTTACCTATGACATGACCGATTATGACGGCTGGCAACCATTTTTAAAACTTAATTTAATTATATAAAAATATACTTACATAAACAATAATAAAATAAAATGTTAACAAATTAATTTTGCGAAAGCGGATTATAACTTATATAAAAAAAAGTATCTTCACGCCCATATTATCCCCGAAGAGGTAGGCAGAGGCACAACCAGGGCACCCACGACTAGCCGAAGGTACTAAGTCCCATAATGGGATAAGTGGCAAGCCTATCGCCAACCGGGCACATTTCCAAATCCCGACCAACATTTTTTTTTGTAATAAGAAAATTGGAAAAATCCAATTTTCTTTTTGTTAGCCGACCCGTGATTCGAACCCGGGACCTCATGCAGTCAAGTCCTCCACCCGGACCGCTAGACCACAGAGGCGATATAACTTAATGACATAATATCTGGATGGCCGAGCTTCGCTCGGTATTTTTTTTAATTGATTCCTAGCCAGATCGATTTGTCACCCCCGAAACCCCCTATATACTAAATTTCATGAAAATCGTTGGAGCCGATTCCAAGATTCCAATTGTATATATACAAGAATAGCTCATTTAAAGGTATAAGATAAATATATCGATCATAGATTAAAATAGTTATCACCCACAAGACCACTGGTAGTAGATAATTACCCTTACCACTCGTGTCCTTGTTTTTGACCTTTCACATTAAAGAAAATGCAATTTAATGAACCTGACTAATTGGCAGATGTTCAAGCTCATGGCAAAGATTAAAAAATCCCATTAGGTACATTATATTGCGAATATTTTTTGGCTGTAATATATAAAAAAAGATCAAATAATATGTAAAGTAACATGAATTTAATTAAAAACTCTTTATTGTGAAATAAGCTAACATGTTATAAACAAGGTACTTAATTTGTTTTTTCTCTTTCATCTTTTGTGAATATTGTTGAATTAATGAGCTCGTTTTGTTTAATTGGATTGTTTCGGAACATTGTAAACGTTTCAAAGGTTAAAGCATTAAATTATATGTCTTAGTATCGACTGTCTCGTAGGCCGACGGGTTGGCGTACATGCCAAACGGCATCAATCAATTACTAGTCTTAGGTTCGATTACTGACAAGACAAGGGCAGGCGTTTCTTTGATTAACAGATGTCTGTTAGACTAGACTGTCTAGACTAGAAAGTCTAGGTGCTTATTATATTTATCGTATATTCTATGTATTAGTAAGGTTGTTTAATAACCACGACAGTTTATAATTTGATTACTTTGTTGGAAATTTTTGTAAATATTATTCTCTCCCTGCTTGTTGGTTAGGGCTGGTGAGAGGTAAAATATTAATGATAATCTATAATATAAAAATGAATCGCTAAATGTGTTGGTAAGCGCATAACTCCCGAACGACTGGACCGATTTAGCTTACTTTTTTTATTATTGTATTACTTATGATCAGGAGAAGGTTCTTACGAAAAGAAAAACCGGGAAAGTTGCAGGGAAAATGGGAAAAATAATACTTTATTATTTCTTATACTGAAAGGGGGAAACGAAGTTCCCTGGGACAGCTGGTCTATAATATATAAATGAATCGCTAAATGTGTTGGTAAGCGCATAACTTCAGAACGACTGGACCGATTTGGCTAATTCTTTTTGAATTGTGTTAGTTGTTGCCAGGACAAGGTTCTTATGAATAGAAAACCCGGGAGAATTGCAGGGAAAATGGGAAAACAGTTTTTTTTTTATTTCTATACAAACTGAACCGGTGGAACAAAGTTCGCCGGGACAGCTAGTAATATATGAAAATAAATAAAATTCATTCGTCATGTAAAAAAAGATATAACCATCTTAAAAGTCATTACATCGTCGTTTAAACACACAAAAATGCGTGTAGTAAATGTAACTCAAAAACAACTAATCGGATTTTGATAAAATTTGAATGAACCTCGGAAAATCATCAAAATCCATTCACAACTGTCAGAGTAAACCCATAACAAACAAACAAAAATACTGACAAATTGATGACCTTCTATTTGAAGTCAGTTTAGAGTTGTTACAATTAGTAAGTAAGTATCTTCAGGCCCATATCCCCAAAATGCTAGGCAGAGGCACAACCAGAGCAAACACGACTAGCCGAAGACAGTAAGTCCCACAATGTAATAGATGGCAAGCCAAGCACATATCCAATCCCAAGCAACATTTTTATTAGAAAATTGGAAAAAACAAATTTTTGTTTTCTACATTTCCTTTATTGTTGTCCCACCCGAGATTCGAACCCGGGACCTCATAAAGTTAAGTCCAACACTTGGACCACTAGACCACATCGGCGACTATAATATAATTAGTAATGTCAGCAAACTATTTCACAGAAACCCCCAATCATTAGAACTGCCATCTCTGCATTGTTAATGCAGACGAGTTATTTATTGTATTTCACAAAAGTTTTCTACAGCAAGCGTTCGCTCTGCGATAAGTGTGATAGAGGAAATAAATTTACCGATTTATCACAATCAAATCTGACAGTTACTGTTTCTTATGGTATTCCAACCATTTTTCACTGGCTAAAGCAATGCTTTGATAAATCCACCCATTTTTCTTCATTTTTCTTGGTGATTGTATAGTTGGAATCAAAATATCTGTAACTATATCACTGCATAGCTTATATGTATACTGCATAGCATAACTAAATGTAAATAAGTATTCAAGTATAATAAGTATTGAAAATAATCTACTAGATTTCTAATAAGAAAAAATATTTCATCATAGACATAATATCTTTCCTAATAAAATGAACCCATATAAAATGTTTTCTAAGAAATCTAGATTCTAATACTAGTCCCCCGAAGCGGCCATATTGATCCTTAGAATTCATTTGTTACGAATTCAATATTATAATATTATTGAAGATACATAATGGTAGTAATTTTACGAAGTACTAACTGAATCTATCGCCTCTGTGGTCTAACAGTCACAGTCCGGTGTTGGACTTGACTTCTTGAGGTCCCGAGTTCAGGCAAAAAACAAATAAATGAAAATGTGTATTTTCAATTTTCGAATAAAAATAACGTTGCTGGGGATTGGATATGTGCCCGGTTGGCGTTAGGCTTGCCACCTATCTTATTGTGGTTACTGTCTCTGCCTTCCGCTTCGGGGATCCTTTTTTTACTAACTAAACTTTTTATATATCGCTATCTCCTTTTAACGCACGAAATAGAAAGAGATAAACTACTTTTAATGCTTGCTTGGTTAGTTTGTACGTAATATTTATATCTGTAGATAATAAATCGTACAAGTTGTTATATTATGTTTTCCCCCTAGTCGGTCTAGGTCTCCTGTGTAGAATAGAACATTCTGAAGGAAAGGCAACTTGTAAGAGGCGAACTTAAGTTGAATGGGTTACCACCAGTGGTCCACTAGACCACTGGTGGTAGAGTGCCGTGCTGAATTTCCTCTGGGTAAGAAAACCACCGCTTTACCTATTTCCTAATAACAGTGTCCAGAGTTTAGGGTAGAAGATAGACTTGCACAATTGGCTTGGGACCCTGGCGACTGGCAAAAGACGCACCTAAAGAGTTTATGGTGTCTGTAGACCACGCCTATCTGTCACATTTTTTTTTTTCATCTGTTATATGTTCTGTAAATTATTGTTAAGTCTAAAGTCTAGGTAATAAAAGATAACAAACAAACAAAAACGCTTTATTTGGCTGACAGTTACTGAACTTTAAGAATAAAGTAACTTAAAAAAAATCACAATTAGTGTTCGTTATTGTCGTGTTCAGTGGTCAACTTAAGTAAGACTCGGCTAGAAATAGTAACGTTCCAGTAACTTCTTTAGTATCTATAAGTTATGCTTGTCTCGTATCATCAGGAGAGCCATCTGGCCTGTCGCTGCTATACATGACTTAAGTGTAGTAAAACTGCAAAAATCGACTTCGATTACAATAAGTAAGTCATCCAGGTAAAACAAACATTATGTATTTTCCAGGATTTTCCGAGATACCATCATATTTTTCCAATATTTGTGTCAACGAGAAGCAGTTTTACCTAAATACAAAAGGATGTTTTAAAATCCCTTCAGAAATGACGGAGAAATCGATTAACATACATAAAAAAGCAGTAGAACATATAACATCCTCTTGTTTTGAAGTTGTTTCAAAAATAGCACACCCACAATGTTTACACTAAGTATCTTCACGCGCATATCCCCGAATACGTAGGTACAGGCACAACCAGAGCGTCCACGACTAGCCGAAAAAACTATGTTTCACAATGTGATAGGTGGCAAGCCTATCGCCAACCGGGCACATATCCAATCCCTAGCAAGGTTTTTTATTAGAAAATTGGAAAAACCAAATTTTTTTTCGAACCCGGGACCTCATGCAGTCAAGTCCAACACCTAAACCGCTAGTCCACAGAGGCGATTGCTTACCATTATATTACTAAAATCATAGTACGACCCTAATCATTCAAAATGTCAAACACACAATAAAATGGGAAATTAAATGGTAAATTATGGCAACATTGTACGTTGGTAATTAAGATCTCGCACGGAACACGTACGAAGTTTGCACGTGACATGTAGGGAAGCTTTAAAGCTTATGATGCAATGTATTTTGTACCCCTTTTTAAGCTTCACTTCGTTATTTTGGCGACTGAATAATCTTTATTAAAGATTATATTAATTTGTAATTCAGATACTATAGCTTGCTAATTAAAATTTATGCTAAATATTTTATACATACACATCTTCACGTCAAGTTGTTTGGAAACAGGCAGAGTTTTAGTATTATAAATTACTTTTAAACCTCTATCCCACAACTTGGTGTTTGCTTAATAGCATATATATATAGGGTTACTGGTAACTAACGCATAACCTTTCTAGGGCGGAATTAGTACATCAAAATTAAAGCTTTTTTCTACAACTGTTAGGGAATCGTCAAAAAATAATTTGGTTGTCCAAACAAAAAGTTCATCGTTTTCTGACAAAATAGAGGTGACCTACTTATCATTACAATTAATAATCACGCAAAATTTCCAAATTGACGTTTTTCTAACCATAACAATAAAAAAATTATTGAATATGTTTTAAGTCTAGAGGATTCGATACCAGTCGAATTATTTAATCCCGGGATTTTGGGAATATCTACAGTTAATTCTGTGATCCCGGAATAGTCCCGGGATTGTATTGGTGAATTGTACTTTCTAAAAAGTGGTAGTGATTATCACCAATTAACAAAAATGTCAAAACTCGCACGACGTGAAGTGTTTTTATTTAGACCGTGGTACTGTTCCTTAGCATAAACAAATGTAACCAGCAGTGTAAACAAGGTGGCCGTCAAAAATTTAAATGAAAGTAAGGGCGTTTTGTTTCACGTATATTATTCAACTTTTATAAAACTATGGAAATCCTGAAAACCCCGGGGTTCATGAAACTTAATCCCGAAAATTACAGGACTAAAATATGACCGGGATCGAATCCTCTACATATAACACTAGTTACTCAAGTTAACACGTACCCCTTTAATCAATTACAACACGGATTTATATCATCCATGGAAAAAGAGGGTTGTAATAAATGTGACATGACTGTGTGTTTGTAACATCATAAGTTTTGAACGCATATACGCTATTCCTATATTTAATAACCTATTATTGCTTTTATTGTTTTAGGCATGCTTTTAAGTCATTATAAAAAAAATATCATTCGAAAAAAGGTTATAATTTGATAAGTATTTGTATGATGTGTAACAGTAAAAATTAAAATTAAATTCTTTTATTGTAGAAAAACATTTTATTTTGATATATTGTATTAGCTATTATTCTTGAGCGAAAGTTACAGAAAACAACGTTAATTACTCTCAAGCATCCACTCCTTTAGCTACTTAGGACAGGTCTTATTAAAATACGTCGTAAATTGTAATTAGTTGGTGGAGCGGGTCAAGTGTATTTGACGCCTTACACAAGATGTAGTTAACAGTGTTCCAGTAAACGAGATTAATGAGAAACACTTCAGTTAATATTCTTTAAATACATACATACATATCTTCACGCCAAGTCCCTTACGAGGTAGGCAGAGAGTATCGAGTGCCAGACCTCACGATCCTGACAAACCTGTCTTGCTTCCTTCACATTCATTACCCTTTTCATACAAACACGCCGGTTTCGGAGATATATTCTTTATTTTGTCTTTTTTTGGTTGAGTGACAATAATTCAGTATCTTCACGCCCATATCCCCGAAGAGGTAGACAGAGGCACAACTACGACTAGTCGAAAACACTAAGTCCCACAAAGTGATATGTGAAAAGACTATGGCCAGCCGAGCACATATCCAATCCCGGGCACCTTTATTTTTATTAAAAAATAATAATATACATTTTTTTATTTCTGTTGTTGCCAAACCCGGGGATCAAACTCAAGAAGTCAAGTCTGACGCCGGACCGCTAAACCATAGTACATCAATAAGTAAGTGAGTTTGTTTTAAACCGTAAGACCGTTATTTGAAGCTTTTTGTCATATTTCTTTAAAAAAATAGTTCAGGCAGGATTTGGGAATCACCTTTTTTTGGAATGACTCATGTGTTGCCAACCTCGCGGTTTTTACAACTTCGCCGAGCTTTACTCCCCGACCAAGAGATCAACCCGGAACTTTTGAAAGTCAAGTCCGACTTCGGGTCACAGAGGCGATAACAAACTTAACTTCAAAAAAAAAAAGTTTAAGGAAAATCAGTTGATTGATCTCAATCTTCCAATACTGAAGTATATGGTTGACTTATTTTCTAAAATTCCGCCAACTGAATACCCAAGAGTCAATACCTATTACAAAGGAAATCTGGTTTCATTGTGAAGAGTTCTTACAAGGTTAAGAGGATTAATTTTCTTTGTTCCAACTCAAATAAGTTAAGTACAACATACCCAATACTTGTTCATTTACAAAATTTTTTTATTATTTGAAAATATATTAATTTAATATAATTTGTTCAATATAGTATAGTGTTATGTAAGACTTATACAACGATTATAATTTTAGTTGATATATTGCCTAATGTATCATTATCTGGAGGCTAAGAAGTGCCCTCGCTAAGACAGGCAAAAGCAAACACGATTAAAAAAACTAACTTTTACCGAATCGTATTCTAACGAAAAATTTTTAAGTTCAAGTTGTAAAACGTAGTCATTATTTCGTATAACGAAAAGTATCTTCACGTCCATATCCCCGAAGAGGTAGCCAGAGGCACAACCAGGGCACCCACGACTAGCCGAAGATACTAAGTCCCATAATGGGATAGGTGGCAAGCCTATCGCCAGCCGGGCACGTTTCCAATCCCGACCAAAATTTTTTTTTGTTAGAAAATTGGAAAAATCCAATTTTCTTTTTGTTGGCCGACCCAGGATTCGAACCCGAGACCTCATGCAGTCAAGTCCAACACCCGGACCGATCGACCACAGAGGCGACTCGTGTAACGAACTTTTTTTAAACTTGGCTAACTCCTGTACTTACTTAATGCTGGTTTACTTATTCGTAGCTGTATACACACACACGCGCGCGCGCGCAGGAACTAACCCCTCTATTTAAATTATTCAAATATGATAAATACTTTAATATAACAGTTTTGTTGGGTTCGAAAGAATAACAAACAGGTTTTCTTATTATGCCTGCTTTTAATATATTGAGTGACGTTCGACAATTGTGGTAGTATATTTTATAGTTTTATAAAATTCCATAAGTAAAGTTTTCAATTTAATGTGTTTTAATGACAGCACATGCCTTATGCTAGATATTAAATTTCTACAAATTAAAAAAATATATATTTTTTTTAATTTGTTCAAATTTAGGTCTGTCTAAGGTGAAATCTTTTCTTCCTTTCAATTTTGTAGAAACGTATCCCAAGCACAAGCGAGTGCTTAAATTAAAATACCTTGAAAGAAACGAAAGTTTTCGTCATTATAAAATATGAATATCATCTGTAATGATGAAATCATTTAATAGTATGACTCAGACTTCTTTACGAGTATAAGACATAGCTAACCGCGTTAACGATAAGAAAGGAATTAAAATTTCGCCATAGGAGTTGAATCCTCAGAAGCTAAAACGGTTAGACCATTCGTCGGATTGAGGCAAAAAGGTGCAGGTTCAAATCCTGTCTAAGGTAAAATTTCTTCTTTCTTGAAAATTTGTAGTAAATTTTGTAATAAAGAGGTTGGTAGCCGACAACTAGCTAGCTAGGCACAACTAGGATACCCACTACTAGCCGAAAACTCTAAAATCCTATCGCTAAAAGCCTATCGCCAAGGCTTGCCACCTATCACATTGTTGGATGCCACTTTTCCTATTGTGGGACTTAGTGTCTTTGGCTAGTCGTAAGTGCCCTTGTTGTGGCATTGCCTACCTCCTCGGGGATATCTGCTTGAGGATACTTTTTTCCTACAGGTTTGCATTAATTATATGAAGCCCTAATACTCTAACAGCTAACTGTTTCAGGACAACATATGTATAATTAA